>CM032625.1:9550847-9576992 GCA_019097785.1 Fraxinus excelsior | reverse complement strand
GATGAGAGAAATGGAAGCAAGGGACATGAAACCCACAAAAGAGATATTTATGGCCTTGCTTCAATCCTTTGCCCAGCAGGGTGATGTTAATGGAGCCCAACGAATTGCTACCACCATGCAGTTTGCTGGTTTTCAACCAAGTTTGGAATCCTGTACGTTACTAGTGGAGGCATTTGGTCAAACTGGTGACCCTGATCAGGCTCGGCATAATTTTGATTACATGATGAGACTTGGGCACAAACCGGACGACAGATGCACTGCTAGCATGATAACGGCTTATGCCAAAAAGAATTTATTGGATAAAGGTTTAAATCTTCTACTCGAGCTTGAGAAGGATGGTTTCGAGCCTGGGGTTGCTACTTATACAGTTCTGGTCGACTGGTTCGCCAAATTGCTATTGGTCGATGAAGCTGAACAGATATTGAATAAGATTGCAGAGCAAGGGGAGGCTCCTCCGTTCAAGGTGCATATAAGCCTTTGTGACATGTACTCGAGGGCTGGCTCCGAGAGGAAGGCTCTTCAAGCTTTAGGAGTTTTGGAGTCGAAGAAGGAGCAATTGGGGCCCGAGGAATTCGAGAGGGTTATACATTCACTCCTAAATGGTGGCTTTCTACAAGATGCTCAAAGGATTCAAGGGTTGATGGAAGCTCAGGGATTCCAAGCATCTGAGCCGCTAAAGGTTGCTTTGATGGCATCTCAGGCATTTGGTCGTAAGAGACAAACAATCAGATAATTTGCTTATTGTTAGGTAGATTTGTTCTCAACACTCCGATTATAGTGGATCTGCAATGTTTCTTCTGATCATAACCGTGCAATTCATCCCAAAGAGGTCAGTTGTGTTGGTTTAAAGTAGGAAGTTACGGATTTGCTTTAAACTCAATGTGTTCAGATTCTATCCATTAGAAGTTTATTTTTGTATAAAACCGAGTCTGATCTCGTCATAGATCATGTTTGTTTAATAAATTTGATGCCTGTTACGTGAATTTCTTAATGGTCACTCTGTTCAGTTACTGCTATTGCTAGATCTTGTCAATCATAAAGTTGGCAGCACACTTCTTCGTTTTATTGGGATAGTATCTTTATCCCCTCCTATAATTTTGTAATATTTGTACAAGGACGATGTCAAGCACACTATTTCTAATAGGACTGGGCGTGAAAACCACAGTTCGAAAAACTGACCCCGGCCCGACCCGAAACGGGTCAGGTTGGGTCGGTTTAGGAATAAATTCGGGTCGGATCGGGTTAAATAATTTTAAAATAATTGTGGGTCGGGTCGGTTTTGGCTCAAAACTGACACAACCCAATAAAAGCCTATTATTCACCAAAGGGGAGAGGGATCGGGTTAGGGTTTACAGAAAACCCATTTCTTTTCTCTCGACTGGAAATGGCATGGCGATCGCAAATCTGCCCATATTTTCAAGTTTCAAATCCCGATGATAGACGCCCCCGGCTATGGCAAAAATCGATAGCCGATATCAATCGCGGGAAGGTAACTACTCTTGATGTTTCTTAATTTTGTTCTCGATAAAAAAAGTTTACCTTCAAATTGTGTCCATCTTTGTTTGGGGAATGAAGATGGGATCGCATTTGAAGAAGTCGATATTTGACGACGATGTGCGAACTGGCCTTCTAGATTGGGCCGTGAAGGTGAGGAACAATAAACGATTGAGGACTGTATCTGGTGGTGCCTCGCACAGGTGTTCAACTGATGTAATTAAATTAAAAAAAGGACTTCTGATGGTGGATGAAGATTTTTGGGTTGGTAACTTCAGAATCAAAAACTCCCATGTAGATTTTTGGGTTGTAAAATAATATTATGATGTAATTAAATTTAAAAAGGACCCCCAACCGACCCGAATCGGGTCGGGCCGAGTTGGTCAAGGATAGTAGTCGGGTAGGGTTGGTTTGAGAAAAGCCCAAAGTTTGGGTCAAATCCGACCCGACCCGACCCATTACCCACCCCTAATTTCTAATTTGTCATTGTCCGATTTTGGGCTCTTGCCAGGTATTGAAACAACTGACACTTGAAGTACGAAAGAATCATTGTAAGCTATTTAATCTGAAGTTCGAAACGAAAAAATTGTCTTAGAAAATATTCGAGTTCGTTATCTTCAAGACTAAGTGAAACCTCATTTATGATAGTAGCTAAGCCTAAGCCCATGTTTGTTTCCAATTATTTTAACAAGAAAATGAATTTTTTGACATTTTTTTTTTTCAAAAAAGTGGACCCACCATGGTCAACTATTGCGGCTCATTTACAATAGCAACGGTAAAAATTTTGCTTGAAAAGTGGAAACAATCGGGGGCTAAATTTATAATGGAACATAAAGTTAAATTAACATTTTCTTTTGCGAAATGAGGAAAACATATAAATTTCGTCAACGCGATTAGGCATAAACTATGAGAACACCTTAAGGCCGTTTGACATCCACAACTCACAAATCGTTAGTAAGAAGATCTTCAATAATCCCTCTATTTTAAAGAACGTATTTTCAATTTAAAAAAGCTTCAAGTAATCTTTCAAAATAAAGAGTCAAATCGTTTTACACAAAGCCCCACCATAAATTTAAAAAAAGATTGATATCTACATGATAAGACTCAATTTAGACCTCTAGTGTATGACGCGTCCTACCGTTACATCAAAGTCTTCTCTTCTCTCATAAAAAAAATAAAATATCTTCCTAACTTTGTGTCACACTGCATCGAATTCTGTGGGCTGCTGGAGACATTTACCACAGATGCATCTACAAAACCACTCTACAAAATTCCAAGATTATCATATAATTGTTAGTATAATAATATTGAAGATAAGATCAAAATTTAAATGGGACCCACTTTTCCTTTATCTCTATAAAACATGTTTTAGCAGATTCCTTGGTTACATCACAAGACAAACTTGAGTTTGCAAATAATGGGATCTCTTATGGCAGGTTGGGACTCTCCAGTCCCAGATGATAAAGCTGGTATGTTAATGTTAGTTTGTTTCTTGATTAGTTATTACTTATAAGTTGGTTTTGTAAGTGATTATTTTGTTTTAACTTTTTTTCGGTTTTTTTTGTTCAGTGAAATTTCAGAGAAATAAGTCATTGACTAAGGAGGAAATTGAAGCGTTTTGGAAATCGAAGAAGAGAAAAGAAGAGGAACATTTAAAAGAGATTACTGAGATTTCCGTTCTGTCACCCCGCAGCCAGGTTTAGTCACTTTTAAGTAACTTATTTATAAAATAAGTAATTTATATATTTCAAATTTGATTCATGAAAAAAAATATTTTACTTCAGATTAATCTCATCATAAGTAATCTCTTTTAAGCTTATTCAAACATGTGCATTGATGCAGGAACAAATTAAAGAGGAGCTCTTGGAAAGTGAAACAAGTCTAGATAAACTATTACAAAAGAATGGCTGGTATGAATATTTATCCCGTATTTAATTATTTCCATTTTTGAGCTTTTCAAGTAAAGTCGTCCCGTGCCAGTGTGCGACGTGGGACGATAATGAGCTATTGCAAATAGCATTATATATACTTTGCCTTGTATTAATAGATTGATACAACGAATTTGGTATATTAGACTCGACTTGACTTCGATCTGTCTAGTTGTCGAACACGTCAGTTCGAGTTGGTATCAAAACCTTAACCGATCGATAAGATTAAAGAAGATCGAACATGTTAGGATATATTCATGGGGCAAAGCCTTTGACTTTGATCAGTCTAGATTGTCGCACATATCAGTACGAATTGGTATCAAAACCTTAACTGAGTGACGAGATCTGAGTTTATCAGTCCTATCTTTCGAACATGTCAGCCTGTCCTTGACTCAGTTTTACGGTTTTGTATGAATAATATAGTTTTCTTATTCTTTTCTTGATTTCAAAAATTTTTTTTTTTCCAGGTGGATCAGTAGCAACTCTGCATTTCTAAATGAACCTCCAGTGATTGCACCAGACGGCTCTAATCAGAAGTACAAACCACAATATCATGTAGCTAACCTCGCTGGAATCACAAAAACTCACGTACAAACTGGGTTCGGGGCTTAATTCGGGCCGGGCTTTGCATTTTTATTTTATGTTATATTTCCAATAAGGGCTAGGTCTGTGTAAATATCAGCTTATGCTTCGTATTTTGGGTGTTGAAGTGGTTTTGAAAAGTGATTTAAGCCCGAATTGAGTTTGTTCTGAAGTTAGGACCGGGCTGTTCTTTCGCGTGATTTTTTTTTTTGCCTTTCTTTCTTTTACATGTTTTACAGCTTTTGTATTATTGGACAAGACTTTGATCCATTGGTAAAATGTGTTTTTGTCATTAATTTAATTATAGTATTATATTTACATTAATTAATTGATCTCATTATTTTAAAAACACATTTTTTTCTATTTTTTTTATCACACATTTTTTAATAAAATGATATTATGCGTAAATTTAATTTAAAAAAAAAACAAAATATTTATCAATTTACTATTTTAAGATGCATTCTCCAATAAAAATTGGGCTCAAACATCTGGACAAAAAATCTAGAGGTGTTAAATGTTAAATAGTTTCACGAGGGATCTTTTCGTTAGAAATGGTTCAAAAGATAGTTCCCCCACCCCACCATCAGAAACTGCACATAATTATTTATCAATTTTTTTTTATCGAATTCACAAGTGGCGACGAGTTATTCAAAATTTTATGCCCCTCGTTTGTTATATGGTTAGAAACGTAAGGATGATAGGGATTTTTTTTTTTCAGATTTTCGCAAGGAACCAAAATTGCAGGTCGAGTCTTGATCTTTCTTTTAGTCAGTGTTCTAAAAAGCGTGGTTAGGTGTGAAGGTCAAACTTCAAGCTTTACAAGTCTATGCGTAAAAAAACGTTTTTTTTTAATTTTGATTTTTAATCATTGTTAAAAAATTCAATAATTCAATAATATATACCAACTATCTAAAATTATAAAATACTGTATTTACTTAATAATTCATACATAAAGATAAGTTTCAAAATTATAATTACATAACGTAGATAATTTGTAGCTTAAATCTTATGTAATATAAATTCCCGCTACGTGAATTTTATGTCTATAAATTTCTCCCTTAGTAACTTTATCAATGACATGCATTTCACATTATTAAGAGCCCGTTTAGTAGAGATTAAAATCGGATTAAAATTGAAAAATTAGTCGTTATTGTTGACTTTTATTAGACGAATGAGACTCAATAACGACTATATTTTCAATTTTAATCGACTTTTTAGCTCTCCCAAACAGGCTCTAAGATTTTTAGAATCTACCAAAATCACGATTTCCCAACTAACATCTTCAGAATGTCTTTTTAGTTGAATAGCATGGAATTTAGATGTCGTTGATGAATCTTCTTCTTCCATCGGTTCCTACAAAAAAAAATATAAATAATACAATTTTTTATTATTCATTTAACAAAACTAATAATAATTGAAATTAAACACAAAAACCAGATGCCCAAAAGCGGAGGCAAGTGGAAACACGGGAAAATCACAAAGAAAAAGAATAATTGTAAGCAAAATTTACTAAGAATCCACAAAATATTGAGGATCACATGCCCCAAAATTACAAATACAACGTCAAATATAATAATCTTCTAATGTTATACATACCTAATATCCAAATCAGTGGGGTGTGAGGAGAAATTGAGAGGTTTCACGCCGTTCTTCCGTCTTTTTTTTTTTTTTTTTTTTTTTCGTATTCTCAGTTTTCTGGAATCTGAAGTTTTTGAAGTTTGAAAGGATAATGAATTACTAAATCTAGACTATGGGTTTAAAATCTGAGCCTGAGGCGGGCTGTCTAGGCGTGATCATTAAGCGGTCAATGACAATGTTGACCGCTTAATTTCCACTTAGGCTAGGTGCACCAAGACACGCCTAGGAACTCCTAGGCAAGCATTAAGCGGTTAACAACAACGTTGACCGTTTAATTTTTGCTTAGATTCAAAGCGAAGCGTTTTCATCACGCTTCGCGTCTATGCGCGTTTTTTAAAACACTGTTTTAGTACCAGGGGAGACGATAGTTTTATGGTACATTCGTGACAATGTATTATTTAATTGATGTTATGACTGTTGACTTTACTCATATGCCTTAATTGCAATCTTGCTTTCACATATACATTTCGTTATGTTCTGGAAAATTAAGATTGCAATTATTTTGAGCGGTTGACAAATTGCAACTCACATCACATAGCTCTTGTGTGACTTAAATTGTGCTCTGAATACTTGTATGTTGCCTTCCTTGTGACCTCAATTGTGAAGTTAATTATATCACATATCGTGTTCAGAATGATACATTTTACACACACATTTAGTTACGTGATTTTACCTTGTATTTGCGCCTTCTTATTTTTCGAATGTGACCTCAATTTTGATCTTAAATGCAAATGTGAGGTGTTAATATTGTGACTTTAATTACTCGTGTGTGATCGGTGAGATGATGAAAAAGATTTAATTTTTCGTCTCGATTATTTTAATTGATAAGATTGATTTGAGTAAATTTAGGAATTGATTGGTGAGATGATGAAAGAGATGGGATTTTTATCTTGACGATTTTAATTGATAATGTGAATTTGAGTAAAGTTAGGAATTAATTGGTCAGAGGGAAACAGTAACAATTGAGACGATGAGAGAGACGGTCTTTAGAATGAAGAATAGGAAAGGTGGCCCGAGCAATTTAAGAAAATTGCCAAACATACCCCTAAAATTAGGAATTTTTTGAAAAATCATATAAAAAATATTTTGAAAGTATATTGTGTGAAATTAAGTGTCAATTTTTTTTATAAAGTTGCGTCACCTTTTTTTTTTAAAATTAAAAAGTGACATAATGGATAATGCCACTTTTATTAAAAACTGACATACAATCACTTTTTATTAAAAACTGATGTTTGTAACTCAAAAAAGTGACTGAAATTTAAAAAAAGTGACAAAATAAAAAAACGGTGACACTAAAATAAGTGACACTAAAAAATTTGACAACAACCATCGTCCTTCCTCTTTTTCCGTTCACCGCCAAACATCTTTAAATCAATTTGCCGAGAAATCATATCTTCTTAATTCCTACTATGTAAAGAATTTCTAACAACTCACAAAACTCAAAAAATAAAAATAAAAATAATGGACATATATTCAAGAAAACAACACAATAAAAAAAAGTGATATATACTAAAAATGTGATAGAAATTCAAAAAAAAAATAAAAAATGACAAACAACTAAAAAAGTAACAATCGCATCATTGCCTCATCAAATACATCTTCATCTCTACCACATCAACATATCATACATGCCTTCCATTTGAAACACAATCATTGTATGTATCATAATTCTCATCATCTTTGTCTCATCTCTCTTTCTATGACATTAAATATTAAAGCAATTCAATAAAGTGATAGAAATTTGAAAAAGTGAGAAAATTTTTAAAAAAATGACAAAACTAATGGAACCTGTTGACCCCAAAAAATGAACTCAACAGATGTTGGGTTCACTCTTGTCACGTCAAGTACGGATTCAGCGCATTTGTACTGGGATGGAATCGATAGTTTGACTAGACTGGACGCGGGAAGCACTTTCTGGCAAGAGACAAAGATGTTCGGACTGCAGCAATTTGATTACAGCAATATTCGCACTATCAACGAATATTCAGTTGATTTCCCATATTAAATCTCTCTTTTATGATGGAATATGTGGAAGGATAGATATGATGTAAAATCATGACACGTTTGTGTTGGAACCTCGATGTATTTGTAGTTAGGTTAGTTAACTCATATGTAAAGGATTAAGTATGTAAAAACTTATAAGAAAATGTTACAAAGTGAATATATTTCGTGTTTCTTTTTTCCTTAGATACAGATGCCAACCCCCCTTTCATACAAAGAGGAGCTAGTTATACTACTCCAACTGGCGTGGTGGTCGTTGGATTCAATCCACATGGCTGCATCCTCTAGGCCCAGACTTCACATCACTATCAATTCATTACATTTAATATTTGATAAATGGTCAGCCGCCCTACATAATATAGTCTGACATACTAATAGAGTATCATTACATATCCAATCAATCGCTTCATAAGGATTTCCAGATCCAGACAAGTAGTATCGGACTCCGCTAGATCACGATCAACCTTTGTTGAAAAGCTTTTGGTGGTAGAAGGCTTCGGACGCCTGGAGTTTCGGATGTAAGGAGCCTCTACGTATAAGTGGATGTGCTTCAAGTAGGCCTCCAATGTTAGGGCTGAAGGGACGCCGGTCGAACGGTGCTTCAGCTCTTGAAGGAGCCTCGGATAGTTATAACTTTAGTCGACTTTGGCCTTTTAGCCTTTTATGAGGATATTCCAAATAGTTCTTCGTCAACTTATCTTTTAGGCGTTCGTGGTTGTCCATGTTGACATATTGCTTATGTGACAGCTTACGTGGTGCGCTAATCTGGATCCTCTAAATTTTTGGGTGGGTGGGTGGGTGGGTGGGAGGGGGAGGGTAACATAATTATTCACATATGGTAACTCTTATTATCTTCAAACCTTGGACAAGGAGACATGTGCCTTATTAAAGAGTTTCAATTTGACGTACTCTAACGATATCATCTTTTAAAACTTCAATGAGATGCCTCTAATAAAAATATCTTTAAATTCATTGCAAAAAAGGTATTTGCAAACCCAATTGCTAGAATATATTAGGCCATGAGAAAATTGCAATATACTTAACCCGAATCAAATAGGAATAGCAAAAATGATCGAGGTGAAAAACCAAGTAGCCACAATTCGTTAAGGGACGGGAATTTGCAGATAAAATATTCTATATCCGAATACCAAAAAAAAAATACAAAAAATATATACAAAAAACTCAATTGCTAGAAACCATAAAGGGAACAATAAATTCCAAATAAAATACTCAAATTTATCACGACAAAATAAAAATTAAAAAGTGTATCCATACAAAACCCAATTCATAAAATATTCTAACTATTAGAATCCAACATCAATGGCAGAACTTCACAATCAAAATCAATAGTGATGTAAGTGTAGAGATCGATGGCGGCGGCCACAACATTGGATACGTGAATCAATGTATATTCACCCGCGAGTATAATGTTTTCAGGGTGCTCGGCTCTCAATTTCATTTCTAAAAAAAATTGCAGATTCTTCATCTGACATAATCGATCCCTTTATGAACTATAAATTCAAGTCTCTCTGTGTTTGTATATATAAATACATTATACTGGTATACATGTGTGTGTGTTAAAGTGAGGCAGGCAGAGATGGTAGAGAAACAGAAAGAGGTAATTTGGTAGGTTTCATCAACGTATTTACAGCATGTTTGACACCCATTTTTTGGAGTGAAGAATTTTTGAAATAGTGATTGATGGGAAAATGTGTGGTGGAAAAGTTATGAAAAGTTTTAGATTTGTGTGTAATATTATTTTATTGAGAGAATATGTGGTTGAAATGAAGAAAGAAAAAAAATGAGAATGAGAATTAGATAAGAATGGATGCCAAATAGGGGCTTAATACAGTTTTGGAAGGTTTTTTTTAAGGTGTTAATCAATTTTCTTTAAAGAGTAATGGGTCTAATTATCCCTTGCGAAAATCAGCAGATGGGATTATTTAATTGAAAAAATCACCTTAGATCCTACATTTTAATTTTCAATTTCGAAAAGCAGATATTAGTTATATATATCGGACGACCTGTGGCTCGGCCCGGGAAAAGCTCGAGACGAGCCGGCTCGTGGTTCAGTGGAATTGAGTACCATTTTGGGAGTCGGCTCGAGCTCATGTGGCTCGATGAGCTGGCCCGTGACGAGTCGAGCTTAAAAAAATTATAATTTGCAAAACTTAAAAAAAAAAAAAAAAGCTACTTGTAATTGTAGGCTTTGCCTGCAACCATACTGTTTATATAAAAAAAATCAAGTAGGCTTGTTAAGATCCGAGCCGAAAGCTCGGGTTGAGCCTAAATTTTTTGGCCGAGCTTTTGCTCGGCTCGACTCATGCAAAAAAAGCCCGAATCATTTTTACTCAATCTGAGTCCGAGCTTCGAGGTTCAACTCACGGCTTAGCCCGGCTTGACTCGTTTACACCTCTATATATATGCACACTCTCTCGACTTCGTCGAAGTTACAAATCAAGGAAACTTGTGGTTGGGCCACGGTGGCGACGCTATGGTGATGGTTGGCATTATAGGGAGTGACAGTGCTTTGGGCGACGACAATAAACGTGGTGGTGGATTTGAAAGGGAGGTGCGGTGGTGGTAGGTTGGAGGTGGCGAAAATGGTGGATTTTAAGTGGTAGGTGTGGATTATGTGACAATAGTTGCGGTGGTGGGTTTCAGGTGCGGCGGTGGTGGATTGTGGTGCTTTGGAGGTGCAGGAGGGAGTAGTGGGTTGTGGATCTGATGTAGGCAGGGATGACAATTCGAACTGTGAAAATCGAAAACCGCGGTTAATCGAACTGAATGGGGCAAAAAAAATTGAGCCGATGGTGCAATGTGGCAGTTATGGTTTTGATTTTAATGAACCGCTTCATTTAGGGGCGGGTATGATATTTAGCTATGGTGCACCGAACCGAACTGATTACCCGTTAAAAAAAAATTGGACAATTGGGCTTTCCATTATTATTTCTCAAAATTAATTGGGCAATTTTTTTTGGGCTTTCCAAAATTCTGGCCCAATTAATATTAACTAAACCTTAACCTAATAACCCAGGCCCCAACCCAGTAGCCCTATTCAATGTCAATATACCCTACACGTAATTAAAACTGTTACCCATGTAATTACACTTTTTAGAAGACCAGACAACTTCTCTTGAATCTTCCACTCAAATCCCTCGCCGATGGACAACCTCACCAGTTTTACCCTCACAGGTTGTCGCCTGAGTTGAAGTTGAAGCCAAAGAAATTACTTGTTCCGAGAAAGAAATGGCAAAAGATCCAGTCGATCCTATTGTACAAAATGTTTCTTCGTTGCTTTCTTAATTTATTTATTGATTTCCCGATATCATAATTTATTTGCAGATCAATTCTATGGTTTTTCTTGTTGTAAGAATTTTTTTATATTCTTCTCTCCATTGTTATCAATTAGTGATTTCGTCATTGGGGATTGGCCAAGTCACGTGAACTTCATTTCTAGGAATGCATGTAGTTTGTGACTAAATTTAGGATGGATATTTATCTTCTGCTTTCTACTTAGGCTACTAAATCGATAATTTGATTGCGTCTAAATCTTGTTTATGCGTATAGCTATGTGCAGTGGTATCTTGTTTATGATCTTGCCTGCAGCTGTAGTTATTGAACTCTAGCATTTAAATGTTAATTTGAAAATATAAACTTTTGTGACCTCTATATTCTGTTATATCACCCGAATGAAATCTGTGTGGTTATGCTAAAATTTTCTAAATATTGCTCTTTTTCTTTTTGCTTTTCTTGAAGATTCTGCATTTTCCCGCACGGTTTCCCTAAAATTACTGTGATTTTTATTGGCTTTTTTTCATAATCTTTTTTCTCAATTTGACGTTTGGAGTTTGAACTTATAAAAAATAATTCATTTTCGTGGTTATTAACTGAACCGACTACGTAGTTATGATGCGGTAATGATATGACCAAAAATTTGGTGGTGCGGTTATGATTTTGCCCGAACCGATCCCGAACTGAACCGTTGCCATCCCTAGATGTAGCCTTGAAGATTTGGGTGGTGTCAAGAGCAATGGAGTAAGGTGGTGGTGACTAGTTAATTGGGTAATTTGACAAAATTTCGACCGAACTCGATGAATCCGACTTGACCCAATTGAGTTGGATTGTTTTATTTTTATTTTTTTCAATTTTTGGTTGGTTCGGGTCGTGGAAAATCTAAGCTAGATGAGTTATAGGTTAACCCTAAACCCGATAAAACCACCCAATCCGCCCAACTTATTTTTTTTAAAAAATAATATTATGAAAGTATAAATTTTGGGAAAATTACAAAAATCAGGTGGAAAGTTTACCAACCAAAATTCAAAAATCAGGGTAAAAGTTTAATTTTCAAAAATCAGGTATTTTACTTTATATATCAAACCTTATAATCTATCCAAACCCTAATATAATATTCATTTCTCTCTCTACCACACACACTCTATCTCCTTGTTTCACCGTCCCTCACCATTTCTCATCCTTTTCACTCCACCGCCCCCTCCAACTCTCCCTAGTCTCCCCGAGTCAGCAGCGTCGCCATCAGTTGTGGGTGATGTCCGGTTTAGCGGTTCTGTAGCTGGTTCTGAAAATGTTTTTTGGCAGATTTAGCGGGGTGGTGGGCTGGTGGCACCTCGGGTCGGATTTTGGTTTTTTTATGTTTGTGAGTTTCAGATTAGAGAAGGTGTTGGTGGTGTGCGGTAGGGGCGGGGGGGTGGTGGTGGTTGTGAACGTTTTTTGGCTGTCGGGTGGTGGTGGACAGGTGGCGGCCAGCGGCTTCGGGTGTAAGGCTCGTGGTTGGGAGGGGGTTTTTTTTTTTTGTGAGTTTCAGATTAGAGACGGTGTTGGTGGTGTGGCGGTGGCGTGCTGGTGGTTTTGAACTTGGCTGCGGGTGGTTCTGGGGGATGGTCGGTGGAGGTGACGGCTTGTTGGGGGTTATTTTTTTTTTTTTTTTTTTTTTTTTTTTTTTTGTTGTGTTGTGGTGGTTGGGTGCTGGTGGTTGGGAACTTGGTATGGGGTGGGGTGGTGGTTGTTTTTTTATTTTATTTATGATAGATATATTATTTGGTTAACTGTGATTAAATATTTAACTGGCGATTCACAAAAAATTTCGTGACTGTAGTATTTGGTCATATGTGACTAAAAGTATAATCTGTGACCTTATTCGATAATATGTGACCAATAAATTGGTAAATTTGCGTGACCTAAAAATTACTAAATTGTGACCAGCGAAAAACTTATGTGACCAATTATTTTGAACTATGTGACCGTTTGCGTGACTATAAGTTTTGATATGTTACCAATTAATTTTAAAAAAAAAAAAAAAAAAAAAAAAAAAAAAAAAAAAAAATTTTTGATATGTGACCATCAAAATAATTTGTGATTAAAAAAAAAAAAAAAAAAAAAAAATAAATAATATGTGACTAACTAAATTGAAAATATGTGACACGAGAATGGTCGTCGGAATAATTGTCGGAATCGGAACAGTCGTCGGAACGATCGTTGGAACAGTCACCGGAGAAGAGTGGTGGTCGGAATGGTCGCCGGAATAATCATCGGAGCGGTATGGGTGGTGTAGGTGGAGGGTGGGTTAATTATATTATATTAGAATTAAAAAAGAAAAAACCTAATTTTTGAATTTTCAAACTATATACCTGATTTTTGAATTGGTGTAAAGTATACACCTTATTTTTTATTTTTTCCCATAAATTTTAGTCAACCTTAACCTAATTGATTCAATTGCCAATTTCTCCCCATCTTTCTGCTTCCGCCTTACGCTGTCTCCATGTCTTCGGCTCTTCCCGGCCCGCCACCATCGTTCTTCATTTTATTTTGTTTACCAGTAACCTGCGTGAATAGTATGAATTTCTTTAGTTACCAGTAACATGCGTGAATGGAATGGTAAGGAATGTGGTGATTTTTCATTTTATTTATTAGTGACCTGCGTAAATGATAGGATGTGTACAATTTCAGCCTTTCTGTTATGCCATATCATCCTGGTAAATGGTATGGATTTCTTTAGTGCTCTGTTCGAGGCAGCCATGATAAATAATGGACCATGCTATTTGTACACCGGAGTTCACACCCCGGTGTACAGACCCCCTCACAAGAGGGGGCCCACAATTTTTTCATTGGTCGTGGGCCCCCTTTCTTGTGAGGGGGTCTATACACCGGGGTTGACACACCGGGGTGTCAACCCCGGTGTACAAATAGCATTATCCATAAATAATTGCCCCTTGCATTGTCACATATAAAAATTGATATAACTTAAAAGAGTGCATGAATATTTTAATGAGTATTTGGTAGATTGTACTATTTTGATTTTCAAGTTTATTGACATTCGATGACTATATTAATTTTACTTTAAATTCAAAAATTGGATGATTTTAATCTTTGTGTTACAAGTTGTCCCGAACCGACCAACCCAACACGACCGACACATGATTAGTTGGGTTGGATTGGGTTGGATTCGTTAGGTGATTGCCTCAAAAGTCAAAGTTGGAGAACTTCTACTACAAATAATAAAAGGTAATTATTGATCCTATAAATAGTAGATGTATTCCATATTTTTAGGGTTGTGAACTGTGAGAGAGAGGAAAAAAAGGAAAGGCTGCCGTGAGAGAAACAGAGACTGAAATTCACAGATTATTGTTGATGTTTTTCTTCTCCTTTTCTTGGACTATTGCTGCACGAAAACAAGAATAAAACCATGGCTGCTAGGAGTCAAATTCGGAAATTGAAGTTTTGAGAAGTCAACAATTGTGACTATCTTGGGTTGGTGATTTTGGTGAGTTGTTGAATATATATGCATACACACATAAAAAGGAAAAGGAGATTTAACCGTTGAATTTTCTTCTCTGTAATACTTTGATGATTAGATTGTGAGTGAAATTCTATATGATTGTAATAATTTTTCATATAGTGAAAAGCTTTGATGGTCCTTTTTTGTATGTTATATTATTTAATTTTCTTATTTGCTAATATTCTATCGAACAACAAAAGATCCCACGGATAAATAGAAATAAAGGGAATTGGCGTAAAATTTCCTAATAGGTGGTATCAGAGCGTCGGGTGGTTTGGAGTATTGGAGCAACAGAAAAATATGTCGTTGAAATATGACGTGGAGAAATTTGACGGGGGAATCAATTTTGTCTTGTGGCAAGTACATGTGAGAGATTTATTGATTCAAGCTGGATTGCACAAGTCTTTGAAAGGAAAACCAACCTAGTGTTCTGGCAAGGAAGCTGAATATAGTATGAGTGATGAGGATTGGAAGCCTGGAAGGAATTGGATGTTGACATATGGTTGACGTCTTGCTTTGATTATCACAAACACATTATATTTATTACTAACAAATTGATTTTAAATGGCCATAGTGATTATTGCACATGAAAATATTTGAAAGCACAAAGTTCGAGGTCAAGTAATTTGCACACAATAGCCAACATGGAAACAAGATCAAACAATCAAGGTCATGGAGAATGATATTGTAAATCTCGCAAAAGTTTTCTCAACGAAAATCGAGACAAAAGTCGAAGTATCGTCAAGCAGTGCACGTCAAATTGTTCAAACTAAGTACTTAGACGTTTCGCGAGTACATGTAAAGGTAAAACATTTTAATACTTGGCAATGTATCGTGATAAGCTCAAATTTTTTATTTTACAATTCACGACAAAAATGTTTTACCTGAAAATCATGTTTTTCAAAAGTAAAAAATCGTAACACATATTTTTAAATATGACAAACATTTTGAAAAATATTTTAAATGTCCCTCCAACACTTACATTTGACAAGATTTAGAAACGAGGATGTTTTGAGCTAAAAATGGCATATCGGACGTCCGATACGCCAAATTTTGGCTCCAACGGTCATTTTTCTAACGTTTCAATTTTCTGACAAAAAATAACGGCTAACAGAGCTTTTGACCGTTTGAGTATTATAAATACCTCACTATTTCTCCACTTGCACCAACTATTTTTGAGCATTAAAGTGAGACTTTTATTGATCACAACTACCCTATTCTCCATCTTTAAGAAGATCAAAAGCATTAAATTCTTGAAAAAAATTGGAGTGATTAACTTTGTGAAAATCTTTAATTTTTTAAGAAGTTTTTCATATCAACACTTTGAGCTAAACTCATTTCCATCTATTGAAGCGTTTGCCTCTTTTCTTCTTGTTATTAACCTTGATTCTATCATTCGATAAGTAGAGGTCCCGGAAACGGGTATCAGAAACGGGTTGACCGTTGTTCGTAAAAATTTCGCAAGTATAGGAATCGTGACAAGTAATAAAGTGAATTTATTAAACTCGAATATCGTCCCCACGGAGACTATTATCTGTTATGAAATTTTAAACTAATTTAGCTTTAATTTAAATTAAAATAGTAAATAATAATCAAATCAAGTTTTTTTTTCTAGGCGAGATTCTAAAAAATAAAAATAACGAACTATTTAATAAAATAACGAACTCAAATTAAGACTGTAGATAAGATTATGCGATTAGATAGTTAGGATTTTCGATTTCACTTAGGTTATTTATCATACATTTAATTCCAATTTATTCAACCATTTTTTATACATGTCATGATCGAATTAACATGATATAGTTAGTGATCTCTCTCGAGCAACACTAATCCTATTCATATACCCGAACTTACTATATCTCTATATAAATTCACACATATATGAACGCATTTATCTATAAGAATTCAACAATGATCGCATAGCTTTTAATTATCTCTCGATCTTTTATAATGTCTATGTCAATTATTGCACGAGCTAAAATTGTACACCACCTCTCGATCTCAGTATTATCTCTAAATCATTTTGAATTGTGGGTTGTGTTGATGTCCCGGAAAGCTCAACATTGTAAAAGAATCGGTGCTCTTTGTTTGTAAGTCACCGGAAGCGTTGTAAAGGATTGGATTACACTACAAGTCAATCAACATAGTGAAAATGCCTTACTTGTGACGCAGAGCTTGGTAACGAGGGACGTAGATCATTGCATTGGATCGAACCTCCATATTATATCGTTTGCACTCTCTAACCCTTTTCACTTAACATCTTACTTTGTGCAAGCTTATATCATTTCATCTACGTTCCTATTTGTGTTTAATTTATTTCTTTATTATTTGTGTGATAATTAGACTAAAGTTTTGAATAGTTAACGAAAAAGTTTTAAAAATCAATTCACCCCCTCTTGGATAGCCAATCTTGGACTTTCATTGGATTTGAAGGCTGCAAGCATGATACGTCTTTGTCTAGCTAAAAATGTTATTGCAAATATTCATGAGATATTTGCTGCAAAGGAACTGTGGGAAAAGCTAGAAGAACTATATCAAACGAAGAACCTCTCAAATCAGTTGTAGCGCATGGATGCAGGTACGAGAATTTCAGACCATCTGAGTGCTCTCAACAAGATTGTTTCAGAATATTCGTTCCGACAATGTGGGTTTTGTGACTGAAAAGGGAAATAGGGGCAACTCTATGAGGAAGAAAGTAACTTGTTGGAACTGCGGTCAAACTGGTCACGTGAAGATAAATTGTCCTAAAAGTAGAGCAGGGTTGGCTAACTGCTTGGGGTTAGACAATGCGTCTCTCTTGGAGGAGGAAGACACGCTCGTGGTGCTGTAAAGTTAGATGGGAACATCCTTATGGCATGTCACCAGTTGCCATGATAGAGGATGTGTTCTTACTGACGTGGGTTAATATATCTGCACGTAGCATTGACTGACATTTGATGCAAGGTGCGTAGGTATGTGGTGGTATTATAGTGTCGATGGCTGATGAGCTCTCTGGGAAAGTTTGTAGGAGAGTTGCACCTAACTATCAGCAGGGTTGTTTCGACATGTAGCTGATGAAATGCTCAGAGTTTGCGGATAATTTTGAGTGGTTATACTCATATGGTGGAGTATGGTCAAAGGCTTACCTTTTTTCAAAGTATTGTGATTAAAAGTTGTAGAAGAGATGACAAAATTCTGATTCGTTTTCGACAAGGTGGAGATTGTTTGGTAAATGCCTTAAAAGTCAAAGTTCGAGAACTTCTACTGCAAATAATAAAAGGTAATTATTGATCTTATTAGTAGTGGATGTATTCCATATTTTTAGGGTTGTGACATGTGAGAGAGAGGAAAAAAAGAGAGGCTGCCGTGAGTGAAATAGAGGTTGAAATTCACAGAAACTGTTGATGTTTTTTTCTCCTTTTCTTGGACTGTTGCTGCACGAAAAAAAGAATAAACCCGTGGTTGCTAGGTGTAAAATTCAATTGCGGCTGCCCTGGGTTGGTGATTCTGGAGAGTTGTTGAATAGGGGTGTAAGCGATCCAATTTTACTTATTTTTGACAGATTTTCAAATTAAATCATTTAAACCGGTTTGAGAAAAACTCAAACATAAATCAAACCATTTTGAACGGTTTGAAAAAAACTCAAACCTAAACTTAACGGCTTGGTCTGGTTTTAAATCGTCGATTTAGTCGTATATTTTTTTGTCCGTCTACTTTTATGTCATTAATTCTTGAATTCAATATATATTTATATTTTATTAGCAATAAATCTAAAACAACTAAATATATCTACTATAAATTTAAATACCAATTAAATCCAAGTGAAATAATAATAATAATAGTTTCTTGTTCTCCCTTTTTAGGCTAAGATGTTACAATAACGTTACACTACAAGTCTAATAAATTAAATATAAAGCCCAAAATACCTATAAACTAAATATTTATTTGAAAGCATATAGTTCTATAATACAGTTACTGAGACATCAATAATACACCTTAAATGATAAACTTTACGTCTATTGGATCAAAATCCAAGACTTTAATAAGTTAATTGAATAACTATCATTCTTATTAATTTAAAACACTTAAAGAAACAATTTAACAAAATATCTAAGCATACAATAAAATACAACAATTAAATTGATGCAAGTATAGTTGACACTGGAGTCATTGTTGGTTTCTTTTAGCTTATCAAACAACTCATCCACATATCAAATTGCACACGAACACTTTTTAGCTTATTAAACAGCTCATCCACATATCTATTCTATTTGTGTGGACATACTCTTATTTTGTGACTAAATTATGCATGATAAAATATGTCAATAGAAGCTAAAAAAATGTTCATGTGCAATTTGATATGTGGATTAGCTGTTTAATAAGCTAAAAGAAAACAACAATGACTTCAGTGGCAACTATACTTGCATCAATTTAATTGTTGTGTTTTATTGTATACTTAGATATTTTGTTAAACTGTTTCTTTAATCGTTTTGAATTAATAAGGATGATATCTATTCAGTTAGCTTATTAAAGTCTTGGATTTTGATCCAGTAAGCATAAAGTTTATCATTTAAGGTGTTGTCTTATTGATGTCTCAGTAACTGTACTATGGAACTATATGCTTTCAAATAAATATTTAGTTTATATGTGTTTTGAGCCTTATATTTAGTTTATTAGATTTGTATTGTAACGTTATCGTAATGTCTTAGGTTAAAAAGGGTGAACAAAAAACTACTATTATGATTTCACTTGGACTTAGTTGATATTTAAATTTATAGTAGACATATTGGGTTGTTTTTGATTTATTGCTAGTAAGATATAAATATATATTGAATTCAATGAATTAATGACATAAAAGTAGACATGCAAAAAAATATACGACGAAACCGACGGTTTAAAATCGGACCAAGCTGTTAAGTTTAGGTTTGAGTTTTTTTAAACCGTTCAAAATGATTTGGTTTAGGTTTGAGTTTTTCTCAAATCGGTTTAAATGGTTTGGTTTGAAAATCTGTCCAAAATTGGTAAAATCGGACTGCTTACACCCCTAATTTGTACGTTATATTCTTTATTTTCTTTGTTTGCTGATATTCTTCTGAACAAAAAAAGATCCAGCAGGTAAATAGAAATAAAGGAAATTGTCGTAAAATTTCCTAACAGGGTTTGATTTCGAACTAACCGACAATGTTGGGTTGGGGAAAAAATCGACTTAACCCAACCTAACCCACGTCCACCCCTAGTTGTGATCCACAAATTATTTTTATGTGATTGTAACATTGTGTGATTTGTGACTAATATGTGACCTTCACCATAAATTCTGTATTTTTGTGAACATGATCGATTAATTAAATTATGAGAAAATTGTAGCAGCATTCCCTAACTTTAAATTTTTGCAGGCTTTACCCTAATATTCACTTTGTGCCACCCGCATTCCCAAACATTTCAAAAATATGCACTTGTGGTCCAAATAGATGGAAATATTTGATCGTTAATTGATAAAAATAGTCAAAATTTAATCAATTTGGACCAAATTAAAAAAAAAAAAAGTAAAATGTTATATTTACATTTGCCCAAATATTAACAATTAGAACAATTAAACAAAAAACTAAAAATCTACCCTACCCACCCTATACCACACCCTATAGTCTTCATCATCATCTTCTTCTCCTTGTCGACGACGGCCACAAAGTCGTCACTCTATTCTTTCTCTCAAACCTCCTGCATCTTCTCCTCCACCTATGCTTGCCTACCCCATATTCATCTTCTTCTCCAAGTTATTGTGCAGGAACTCTTTGTTCATCTCCTTTATCCTCTTCGTTACATTCTGCGAGACATTACCTAGTCCCTTGATGAAAACCCACAAGCACTAGCCTTCAGTGCTCAATTTTAAGCTTTATTTCAATGTGAAAGTCAGGGCCAAATCTGAGGTTCATGTTTCGATTCGATATGGAACTTGAATACATCCCACAAGTACATATTATCCTGAATTATATGATTGTATGTTGTTAATCCAATTCCCCGATTAAAAAAATTGATTTTGTTCTTACTGGGTCTAATGTTGCATTTTACTAGAAATTGGTCAAAAATTGATTTTGTTTCTTATGTGGTGGGATTGACAATGGTGGTGCCAATGGTTTGTGATGGGATTGACGTGCTAGCGGTATGTGTTTGAGGTGGCGGCGTTGGGTGGTGTTAGTGTTGGGACGGTGGAGCCATCTATTACAATTTTTGATGAGTGTAATTCACTCATTGAATTAATACCTCTAAAACATAGTTTTCGACTTTTTTGAGCATTTGAGCATTTTGATGTGTTTGTTCATGTTTTGTAGTTTAGGTAATTTGGAGAAAATGGTGTATTATGGAGCTTGGAATGGAACCAAGTGTTATCATAGAAGTGGGCATAAAAAAGAGATGAAAGAAGAAAAAAATGAAGTGGAAAAGAAGCGAAAACAGAAGCAAATAAATGATGGAAGTAACAGGCGCCACATCCCTGCATGTGGGCACCAGGCACCCAAGAAGGTTCCCAAATTAGCAGATAGCTGGGCGCTGCGGTGCCAGCAGAAGAACAATCGCAGCACTGCGGCGCCGATCTTGAGCTGCCACCTGAGAAGGAAAGAAACGCTTTTTTTGTAAATTTTCTATCTCGTCCAACTCCAATTCGTCTTGATACTTTAAGAGATTATGAATACAAACTTGAATACCGAGTTTAATGAGAGAAGACGGCTTAGGAGGCAAGCAAGAGAATGAATCGATTGAGAGCAAAAATGACAACAATTCGGAGGAGAATTCATGTTGCAAAATATTTTTCTTATTCTTTTTTTCTCCATGTTCTAGGGCTGAACAAAACTCCTGAATCGAATTGGACCGAACTGAACTAAACATAATCGAGTGGTTCTTCTTAAGTTAAATACTCGAATGGGTATCTGAATCGAGAATTGACAGGTTTGCTCCGGTTTCTTGGTCCAAGAATCAAATAATCGATTAAGAACCGAATCTCCCTATTTTTTTAAATTTTTTTAATCTTAAATAAGTTAAATTATTTTATTTTATTTTAAAAAAATTGCTAAATAATTAATTTAGTCTAAACCCAAAATATGATTTTATTATTTCTAATTTTCAGTCAAATTAAATTTAATCAAATTGACCTAAGTTTTACCCAAATCTCTTATTCTACCCTAGTGTCATTTCTACCGTTCTATTATTATGAACTAGACATCTTTCTCTTCTTGTGATTTTAACAGCCAAATCTATGAAGAACTCAACAAAAAAAGGTGCAAAAGATATCACGAGATTGATGTTATTTTGTAAGAGTTAAGATTAAATATGTCATAGTCGAATTAATGTAGCGTTGCTATAATATAATTTTTTTAAATTATTGTATGAAATTCCGGAACAAAATAGAACCAAATCGAACTGAACCCGAACGGTTCCATAATTAAATCGAACTGAACCCGAACTGAACCATGCCCACCCCTACCATGTTCTTTATTTTAGATTTTATTATGTCGTTTCTTGTATTCATGAACTAAATTTATTATCTAGGGTTTGATGTAACTTAACTTGAGACATGTTTTGATTCTATATAGTTATTTCGTTTGGTTTTTTTATTAATTTATTTGTGTTAATTATTGCGCAATGCTTTCAATTATTCCATCAATAATTGAATGATTTGATGCCTTAAATTTTTGTACTCGAGAGAGAGAGAGAGAGAGAGAGAGAGAGAGAGAGAGATTTAACATTGATCTAAAAATAACATAACCTAGATTTTGTAGATTTCGAGAGAAAATATAAAATATTTGAGGCTTGTCCCATTTAAGAACATTGTGCATGATAATTTCTATAGTTTTAATTCGGAATAGAGATATTGAAATTAAAATATAGAAATATGTTTTATTCAGTACTCGAGAGAGGGAATATAATTAATCTAAGGTTCTTGCCTATAAATTTAGAAAAAATTGATAAAAATAACTATAGAAGTTGAAAAATATTGTTGATAGTGAGGTGAAATCAATCTCTAAGCTTTCTCACATTGATAACCCTCCTATAATTTGTCTTATTTTACTTGAATTATCACACATCCACATTAATTTACTATAAAAATATTGACTTTAGATTTGATTATCTAGATAAAGTAAAAGTTGAAATAATTATAGTACTAGTAGGAATTAAATTTCAATCTCCGTGAGTTCGACATTTTGATTCAATTACTATATTACAAAACTTGACATCGTATACTTGTGGCATAAATCACGTTATAGAAAACGCGCGACAATTTTCAAGGGAGGGGATAATAGTAGCCCTTTTTTTTTTTAATTGCAAAGTTACCATTTTACCATTATTACATTTGATAAATTTATACTAATGTGGTCAACTAACCATCCATTTGGGCCTTATTTTTGAAAGGTTTGCGATCGTGTGTGACACAAATTGAAGGTTATAGTAAAGTCTAAAAAAATTGAAAGGTTATGGATTGTTACTGCAATTTTCCCTTAATTATAGGTGACAATGTGGCCACTTAATTTTTGAAAAAAATCAACAAGTTTCTTATCTCTGAAAATGTATTTTGAACCTTTTGTAGTTATGTATTATTTCCATTTAGTGCATGTTTGACACACATCAGTTTATTTTATGGTTTTCTATAAGATCATTTCGAATCACATATTCACACAATAAAATATTCACACACATTCTCCTAAAAATGCTACTCAAAACTCGTTTCTCCTAATTACTAAGCTACTTTTGCTGGCTATGCCCTTATTTTCAAATCAAAGATAAAAAAAGATTATTTCACAAGACCATTCTCGTCTAGAAGCAGAAGAAAAGTAGGCTCTATAGAATTTGAAGTTCATCCAATGATGTATTAACAGCCTGCTTTTATGACACCTTTTTGAAATGGAAGAAACTTGTTAGTTTTTTAAATTACTGATTTTGGAGCGTATTTCTCAACCCTCAAAGCAGTGGATTTTGACCGTTCTATCACTTTTACCATCTAATATAACAATTATTTTCAACCTACATATTTTGTTTAAAACTAATTTTTTAATAAAAATAGTGGAATTTACAAAAATAGCTAATTTCATGCTTGTCAATTAAAAATAAAAAATGTCTAATTTTGATAACTCTTGTAAAAATAGCCAAATTTAGTATTAAATTGTCTATTATACCCTTAGTGAAAAATAAAATAATTTTTCTTTTTTCAATTTGTCGCGAATTTCGAAAAGGAAAAATAGATTCAATGAGAAGTTACATTAAAATGACGTTCTCGGTATTTTAAAAGTTGTTATTGATAATGGAACTCTATTTATCTTGATGCTTCATTTATTTAGAACAAAATTTCATTCCAAAAATGAGAGTTATCTACATTTCATAAAGTTTTTTACATTTGAAATGTAGCTCTCAATATTTTATAATGTGTCAATGAGAAATATAATATTTATTGTGATTTGATGTGTGTACTTTTAAAATAAGTAGAGTAGGTTGTGTCAAAATTTTATTAGTCAACAAAATATTTAGAACTTGTTTGGGAGAGCTAAAAAAATCGATAAAAATTGAAAATATAGTCGTTATTGGGTTCCACTCGTCTAATAAAAGTCAACAATAACGACTATATTTTCAATTTTAATCCGATTTTAATATCTACCAAACAGACTCTAATTGTGTGCACATATTTGCCTTTATTAGTGTGGAATTATAAATTATTAACAAGAGTATTTTGCTCTAAAATATTGTAAAATGGATATTGTACAAATTTTAGACATTTTTACAAATGATGTGAACCTTTTTTTTTTTGTAATTTCTTCATAAAAATACAATAACTAAAAAAATTATTGATAAGGAAAAAAAAACAACTTTATATCTAAAAAAACTCACTTTTGTAAAAAATTAACTTAGAATTTGGTAAAGCATTCAATAATAATGATTTATGAGCTAAATGTGGACTCAATAAGGACGCTTGGAGATGCTTATTAGTTTCTCGATAGATTGAGGTGAATGCTTTACCAAATTCTAAGTTAATTTTTTACAAAAGTGAATTATGAAATAGCCAATCAAGAAGCTAAGCCAGCCTATCCGGCGAGGAAGAATGAATTCAATCTTTTGCTCTTCGAGAACTCAAAACTAATGGCAAAACTCATAAGTAAAAAAATTTATACGAGAAATTATAAATGAAAATCTGACTAAGAAACATATATGTAATTTTAAAATACTTTTAAAACCGCTGTATAACAAATTTTTAAGCATGAATTGAACTGTTTTAAGTCATTACGAAATACTATTCAAAATCAGAAATCTCATGATACTTCAAAAAATTCCATGACGGGTACCCAAAACTCATGAACACCGTTTGACAATTCAGGGCGGCTAATTGTGACTTAGCAAGTTCTTTAACATTAAAAATATAGAAGAATCGTTAATGGGGTCCACCAATCACATTCTTTTTAACAACGATCAAATTTCGACTCAATTCATTTTGCAATAATGGTAGACGTGTCCAGATTAAGTCAGGTAACGTTTCACTATAAATAAGACACCTTGCTCCCATTTCTGCTCCAAAGACTGAAGAAAAAATCTTGAAAAATGGCTGAAAAAAGCAAGATTTTGATCATTGGAGGAACTGGTTATATAGGAAAATTCATAGTTGAAGCAAGTGCAAAATCTGGGCATCCCACCTTTGCTTTGTTTAGAGAGAGCACAATTTCTGATCCTGTTAAGGGAAAACTCGTTGTGGGATTCAAAAACTCTGGTGTAACCATATTAATTGTATGTATATATTCATTCTTCTGCATCTATATTTTGATCTTTCAGTATGTTTGTTTTTATCAGAAGTGTATTGTGAAAAATACAGGGAGATTTATATGATCATGAGAGCTTGGTGAAGGCTATAAAGAAAGTGGATGTGGTTATATCTGCAGTGGGACACAATCAGTTGGCTGATCAAGTGAAGATCATTGATGCAATTAAACAAGCTGGAAATGTTCAGGTTGGTATGCACCCCGGTGATTTCGATGTTTTTCCATTTCATCTAAACGTTTAAGCCGATATAGAGGTCTTGAGCATGCTTCCTATTGATATTATTTTTTCCTGCACTGCCAGAGATTCTTCCCTTCAGAGTTTGGAAATGACGTGGATCGCGCTCGTGCAGTCGAGCCAGTAAGGTCGAGTAATTTTGCGGTTAAAGCCAAAATCCGAAGAGCTATAGAGACAGAAGGAATTCCTCACACATTTGTTTCATCGAATTCATTTGCTGGTTATTCACTTGCAACACTGATGCAGCTTACAGCCACTGCTCCCCCTAGAGATAAAGTTACTATTATAGGAGATGGCCATATCAAAGGTATGTATCAAATTCTCTATGCACTATTCAATGAATTCCGACAATTTATAGAATAATGAACTTTGATTAGAGGTGTAAAATGGGTTGTGGCCACGTTACCTACACGCCCGACATGGAATAGGCTGGTGGCCAAGGAAATTTTCATTGCTAATATGGTAGTCGAACACGACACACATTACACCTATTGATTTACATCAAGGTATCTTTCAATAATGTGTACTTGTTCATGGCAATATCTAAGGAAGAATGTGACGCTCTTATACTTTCCTTCGACTCTAAATTTTTAGGTTTACAACGTTGTCTTAAATTGTAGGCGTCTTCAATGACGAACGAGACATTGGCACCTATACCATCCAATCTGTGGATGATCCGAGAACGCTGAACAAGATCCTCTACAT
>CM032625.1:9305838-9550837 GCA_019097785.1 Fraxinus excelsior | reverse complement strand
GACAATGGTAGCATTGTTCATATGTAAGCATAATACTTTTTGCATATACATATTTCAGTAATTCCTTACATTCACAATACACAAGTTCAAAGATTTGCAGCTAAATCTTTTGAGAAAAAGCAACATTTTTCTAATTTCTTACTTCTTCCTTGAAAATCCATTCAAGAAAAAATAATAAGTTTTCATAATTATAATAAAGAGAAACACGTGAAATATTCATAAAATCATATATTTTAGTCACAATAGATCTAAAATTTCAATAGTTAGAACATCTTCAATGGTTGTGTAGATTAACATCTCCAAAACCACCTTTACATTCTCATTTACATTTCGGTGGATCTAATTTCAAATTTTGTTCCAATAAGAATATCTAAATCCACTTTTTGTCTTTTTTAAATGACAAGAGCGTTTTTTATACGTTTATTTTGGTTCAAAAACATGAATAATTGTCGATAAACATTTGGAATAGAGCTTAATTTGTGTTAATTGTATTTGTAGGATAACAATGAAGATTTTGGTGGAAACTAGAGGAAAAATAGAGAAAATTGGCTAAAAAGGAGGAAAACGAAAGTTTAGGGACCAAAATGCAAATAACCAAAAGATGACCCGAGGCCAACTCAAGAGCTTACACGAGCTTAATCATAAATTGAGGAATGCATGGGATGATTGGAAGAAAAGAATGAACAAAAGAGATCAAGATAAGAGAAAATTGGAGTTGGAGGACCAAAATGAAGGATTTGCATAGTTAATTATACCTTGAAGCCGCAAGGTATAATTAACCATGCGGCCGCAAGCATGGTGGCATGGGAAAAAAAGAAAAATAAAGTTGTTTCTTGTGGGTGCAAGGAATTTGTCCTTGCGACCACAAGGAAGGAATTCGGCTCGAATCTTTTGGTTTCCTTATCCGACTCCAACTTGTATGGTAATGATTCTAAGACAACTATAAAAGCCAAAATACGTCCAGAAACTAGGATTATGCCTTTTTAGAGAGAAAAACAACATTTTTTAGCAAGAACGAAGGCAAGGACGAAGATTTTCATTCAAAGATTTCAAGCTTTACATTCAAGAATTGGGTGATGTCTTCTCCTAAATATTTTCTTTGTTGCTTTAATTTATACATGCTAGGCTAGACTTTTATTGTACTAGGTGAACGATGAACCTTGTAATGTGAACTTTTAATTCTTTGTTTTGCAATTTGATTTTTAAACACGAATGTTGGATGTTGAATGATTTATATTCATTTTATCGTTTCCATAATTATATGCGCAATGGTTATGTGAGTTTGGGTGGTCTATTTCATGCATTCGAAAGAAGGGGAATAGATTCTACAAGGTATAAATCATCGTAAGGTTTGATAGATGATAGAAATATACCGCTATACTTTACTTGAGTATTTAAGTATTCATAAAACGTTATGCATTCTTGTATATTGGTATTTGTCATAGAAATATAGTCAAATGGTATGCGAGAATATGTTTAACTCTACTCGAGAGAGATTGTTGAATATTTTAGGAACATTGACTCTTCAACCGATTCATCGTGCTATCAAATTGTGAAATAAAGGTTAAAAGTGAACTTACTTAACGATTCGGGATCCTAGTACGCTTCTCATTTATAGATTTCTTCAAACATTTGCATTCACATCGTAATTTGCATTTAGTTGTTCATTTTCCTTTAAACTTGAATTCGTAGTCTAATTTAAATAATTCCATCGTTTACTCATCTCATTGAATTTCCTTAGTTTCTGTTAAGGTCAAGATAGGTAAAACTCAAACTAACTTAATCTCTGTGGGAACGATACTTGGACTTAAAAACTCATTTTATTACTTGAACGATCCGTACACTTGCAGTAATCAAAGTCGAATACATTTTCGGCGTGTCAAGTTTTTGGCGTAAAAAATAAAAATAAAAATTGTAAATTTACATCCTTTTTTTTTTTTTTTTCCTGCCGGAAAATGCAATTTGTATCTCTCCATTCCAGCCACTTAGGAGAGTTTTAAATCATAATCTAGATCTATTTTCCAGCCGTGCCTATTTGTGCTGTGTATTGGGACATGCAACCCATCTCACTTTACACCTCTATTGCCGGTGCTAAATTCTATGACATAAAAATCGATCAATAGCTTATGTGATGTTCAAAAGAGTAAAGTCTCAAGGCTTTTGACATAATAAGAAAACAAATATCAATTGACATGACATACCATCATGTGTTATGTAATAATATAATCCAGCCAATTCAGCAATAATAAGACGTCTCAGGTACAAATAAACCAACAGCATAAACCTGGGAGCAGCAGCCCGAGGAGTCGGCAAAGTAACGTGCATAATAAGTGCATCCGAAAACATGTTCAATTTTATTTGTCAAAAAAGACGAAGCGTTCTCTACAATATTGCAATTTGGAACGAGTTCTGAAGGCAGCAATAACTAAAGGCAAAGTTACCAGTGAAAGATCTCATTGAGCAGCCTTGGGGGCTTTATCCGGTAGAATATTATCTGGAAGAATGAGTTCAGGGGGAGTTTCACGAACAACACCAATCATTGAATCATACTCCTCGTCACGTCGAGCAAACTTCTTACGCAGCATCTTTTCAAGCTCAATCTCATCAAACGACTTCGCATTTTCAGCAGCATGGACTTTTGCAAGGTTGGTGTAGTTCAATGCTGATTGGGAGATGAATGCTATTTCTTCATCCGTAAGCTTCCTGAGGAACTTGGCCGGATTACCTCCCCACACCTGTGACGTGCAAATTCCAAACTTATAATGGTATTTAGTCCATGAAATTTAAAATGCAGTTCAACATATGGGAATTGCATTTTCTCTTCTGATTTTCGGTGTCAGAATAGAAAGTTTACCTCGCCAAAAGGGACTCTCGTGTTCTGTCTGACGAGTGCTCCCGCAGCAACCATGGCATGTTTCTCAACAACCACACCATCAAGCAGTGTGGCTCCCATACCAACAAAAGCCTCGTCCTCAATCGTGCAGCCATGTATAACAGCACTATGACCTACTTGTGCAAATTATAAGTCATTATCCATACAAATACTCAAATAGGATAAAAAGTGCATATTTGGCTAATCTTTCCCTATTGACAACCATTATTTGAAAGCTTCTTTTTTCTACACTCATTTTCAATCACACATTCACAAAATATAATATTCTGCACGTAAACCCAAAACTTTTCCCCCCTTTTTTAACCACACTATTCAAACCATTGTTTTTCCCAAATAATAATGGTTGTCAAACACGGGCAAAGTAACTTACCATTTTTTTTACTTGAAAGGTAAAAGTAGTATATGTAAATATGTTTGGAAACACCTGTAAGTTACTTATAAGCTAAACCAAACATACTGAAAAAGCGTATCGAGTTCTTACTATCTAATACTTACAAAATCAAAATACAACCCAGACGAAATAAAGTGAGAAACTATTATATCAAAGGACAAAACGTAATACTTACCAATGGTGACATTGTCTCCAATAATAGTTGGCAGCACCTTTCCACTTATATTAGATTTCGCCACATGCACAAGGGAATTGTCCTGTATATTGGTTCTAGACCCAACACTGATGCTATTTACATCGCCTGGTGCATAATAAGATACCCAAATCAAATTACATTATAAAAGAGAGTATTCTTCCTTGCTAAATATTTTCTCTACCCCCTAAGATGTATGGTGTCAAGGCAAGCAGAGTTACCCAGGTTGTAAAGCCTTTTAAAACGATCAAACCAAAAATAAGATCTAGGGGAAGAGCAATGCAAACCAGAGGTACAGACCAGAAGCATACTCAAGGTATAATTTTTTATAGTACCATATGAAAAATCAGCAACCATGAAAAAGTAATTGATTTTGTTCCCAAGAGTTGCAATCTTATTGGAACAGAGTGGTGTAAATCACTTCTCACCTCATTTGCCAAAGATTTGAACAAGGAAATAAAGAAAATTCATGATATTGTGCAAAGTTGCTGCAAACAATGATACAGCAGTTCGCAAGCAATGACACAGTGGAACCATGTGCATCAAATGCTTCACATGTCTACAATTTGCATGATAATTACCAAACAAAATTAGTTCACTTCAAAATTTTCAAATATAAAAATCATGGTTGCCTTCCAACATCCTTATATCAACTGCAAATGGACATTTCTAAATTCTATAAACAACCAATGAGGAGTACCGATAGAAAAACTCACCTCTAAGGACACATCCATACCAAATGGATGATCCTTGTCCCACTTGAACATCCCCTATGACAGAAGCGCCTGGGGCAACAAATGCATCCATATCAACCACAGGAGCTTTATCAAAAATATTCATCAGGGTTCGATGCCTGGACACTGAAAAAAAGTGCGAAAATACATGTAAGAAGGAATAAAAATATTGAAGGTAAGCTACAAGAAGATATCCACCACCAATTACGAACATCTAAAATAACAGCTAACAAAATAAAGCCACATGGTTATTTCATTTAGAAAAAAAATTATATTTCAGTAGGCTAATGCTCAATCAAACCAAAATCTGGAAGAAGTTCTAAAGCATAGATAAGCCAAAACAATTGGCTTCACAGATCAAACATTTAATTTACATGCAATAAAAACAATAGAAATGGGCAACGAAAACAGATCGAGAAGATTATGCAAATCTTGTCCTTTTCAGTTTTTTCATTTTGTTTCTTTTACCAAAAACAGATGCAGAAGTGGATAGATCAGACAACCTGAATCAAATGAAGCATACTCGGTTTCAGAGGGGGCAGCAACTTGATGGGAATCATGATAAAGATTTATTGAATTTACTTTCCAAATTAGATACTTATTTTACGAAATGTAATTAGGATTTTATTTAATAGATCTTTTTATATTTTTTTAGTTGTTTACTTTCCAAATTGGATACTTATTTTGAAAAGAAAAAATCAGGATTTGTTTTAATAGATTTTCTAGTATTTTTCTACTTAAGTTAGACTTGCTTAAACCAATACATTGTAATAGTTAGACTTTGATATTAAATAAAATCATTCTTTCTCCCTCTAAATTCTCTCTATTATCTCCCTCTTCTCTCGTCCTTGTACTTTATCAATTTAGTTCATTTTCAATTGTGCTTTATCATTATTTGGTCAATAAGAAAGATTGCCTCCCTTGGTATGAGCTATGCCGTATATTGCTATAAGAGTTCTCGACAAAAGATCGATCTCCTTAAATAATGAATTTGCAGTTTATCTCATCGGAGTCCAGATCTATCGGTCGAGGAGGAATAATAAAAATCCTAATAGAGATATTATTGAATTTACCTTCCAAATTAGATATTTAATTTAGGAAACATAATTCAAATTTTGTTTAATATATTTTGTTTAATATTTTATTAATTGTTTACTTTTCAAATTAAATACTTTTTTAGGGTATATAATTAGGATTTATTTAATAAATTTTCTAGTATTTTTTTACTAAATTTAGACTAGTTTAATCTCTACTCAAGTTTAAGCCTGAAAGACCTAAGGTTCTATGCCCCTGTTTGATGAGAATTGAAATTAGATTTTTAATAGATTTAAATAAAAGTTGATGAAATATGTGGCGGAAAAGTTGTGGACCCATGAAATGAGTGGTTAAAATTAATTGTTGACTTTGACTTAAATTAAAATCTTGATTTTAAACTGACCAAACAGGTTCTATATGTTTCATTACTGGCGGGGATTGTCCATGATCAAAACATCAACCTTTGTTTTAAATTTTCGCATCCTATAACTGTTAAAATATAACACCTTCCTGTAAATAATTCTTCTCTTACTCCTAACTTCCTACTGGAGGAGGAATAATAAAGCTCTCTACTACAAAACCATAAAGCTCTGTTAAAACTACTACAAATGCATAGATGATAAAGGTCTAGTCAGATTTTCAAATACTCGTATAATTGATTAATTTTTGAACATGTAAAGTAGAACTTTCGCGAAACAATTGCTCAACTTTCTTGCAATTTAACACTTACATGGCTACTAAAAAAATAAGAATTTCAAGTATTCCGGAGGTAGACATGTTATTCTTGACAATCGAACAAGGGCAAAAAATGCGCTGACACAATTCTTAATGATTATCATTAAAAAAAAAAAAAAAACGGAGATTCACATTATTTGTACAACCACTTTAATTAAAGCATGTGTCTATTCGATCGAGCACCATTTCATTTGAAATAGGAGAAACACAAAATAAATAAATATTTTTATCATGCTCATGCATAACCATAGAAAAACAATTTCATGTACTAAAGGTTGCTTGTCCATGCAAATATGCTTACAACTAAGTCCATGCATGTACATAAGAATGTTAGTTCCCATGTCATTAATGAGGAGTTATAGGCCCTAGCTGGTCTTTTCCCAGGTAATTCTTCAACTTCAAAGAAGGGATAACTTAACCACTAGGCAATCCTCTTTTTTCAAAACTTGCAATATGCCCAATGCATATAATGATGTACAAGTTAATTAGATACTTCTTAGCTTATCGCGGGGGTTCTTTTGTTGATTTATTTTATGTTTGTTTGCAAGCTTAACTTTTAATTTTGTTAATTTATTTTATTATGATGAATTTTTTAAGAATATGTATGATTTAAAATTAGCATGTTTTTGTACTTTTATATTATTTTTAATTATTTATTAGTCTATCTTAAGTCTTACACCTCAATGCTTATGTCTCAGTACTCAAATAAGCTTTTCTAAACATTGAGGACGTTTAATATGCTGTAACCACTCCCCAACAATGATTAGGCCAAACTGTAAACCCAATTTCATCTTTCCTCCTTTATTGCAAGTGATTATATGTTCCTAAACTGCTATTCCAATGTCAGTGGTCCCCCAACCTAATTTTCAGGACTTATAACCACGCCCCGAAGAAATCCTATATCTTAGTAAAAAAGCCTCTGTACGCTTGACCCTGACATCTTCTTAATCGAAAATATTTCTTCAAGAATTGACATATATGTCTTTAACATGGAAAGCCATACCATTTACAATTCATCCAGAGACCAAAATTTCAGTTCTTTTACATTTGCCCCAACCATTAAGTAATCATGCATCTGATGTAATTACAGTGGATTTTACCCGACATCCATCCAACTCCATAGCATATCTCATTATATTCCCTCCTCAATTGCCTACCAGAGAAATTTAACAAAACCCTACTTCTTTTTCTTTCTACTCATAGAATTCACCATCCTCTTCTATCAATTGTACCTTTTATCCACTCCCCTATACATTTTTTACTTCAAAATGTGGGTAAGCAACCCTGATATTATTAAACTAATATATAAACAACATTTACAAATCTATCTGCCCACTACAAGAGAACAGAAGAGCTCTCTCTGACAGGCCATTAACCTGGTTTTAAGTCGCTGAGATATTGTGGTGAGGAAGGTAAGTATAACTTCAGAGTTACTAGTACCTTTAATTAATCTAGCCATGCAATGCAAGCTTCTGAAAGCTAAAGATAGGTTAAAAGATTTCAACTTTGCAGATCATACTGTTATTACTCAAATCATAATCTTGGCACTCGGGCGGCGTATGTGTTATGTCACTAATATTATACATTGAAAAGATGAAAAAGTTCTCAAACATAGGCCTTTGGTTCGACTGCTACTTAAAATGGATCCAGGAGCCCATATATTCTACTTATTTCCACACAGCTATGCACAAGATAAAGAAAAGTATGTAGGATGTTCATTGTGGCATGTATCCACATCGTAAGAAATTTGCCGCACCTTGTAACTTGATTAACAATTTATACTCAAATCAAGCAGGATATTCATAGTCAAGCCCGTAAATCATATGAGTCACAGATTTTCTTTCTTCAGGTGATTATAAACTTAACAATCTAGCATCTCTTTCTATTAGAAACAATAAATCTAATAGTATTTATAACCAACCGCTCAGTTTACTGAAATCCCTAGATATTATTCGAAAGCTTTGCTGCCAATTATCATTTTTCCATAATTAAGTTGAAGCTTCATACTCACTTTGGTGTATACATTTTTCATCTGTGTATCTACCATAAGTCCGTAGGACCATATCACTTTCTATCTCTTCTTCTGCTCTGTAAGCCTCACAATCACGTTAAATATCCAGTCTGAGAAAAACTCTGAAATATTTCTTGGCCCTCTTTAATTTGCATAATATCCCATTGCCAACACCTTGAGTTCAAAATTTCTTTATCACAATCATTTTCATTCAGGTGCTAAAGTTTGATTATTTTTTACTTAGTCCCAAATTTGTAGCTAAACCTGTGCCAAAGGCGAGATATTGGCCGAACACAATGAAGGGCCCTTATTCACCTCCATATGATAAATCATTATATACAATTTCCATCTTTTTAATCTTTATAATTTCCTCAAATCAAATACCATTTCTTCAAAAGTAAAACTTTTACACATAAACCCTTAATCAAAATCTAAACAACAAATAAAATAAGGGTCGAAAATTCAAATAAAAAAGGCAAAATGTGGGATCGAAAAAATCGGGCGTACATTGTTCTTGAAAATAGTAGCTTCCTTGGAGGCGGCAGCCCAGCCGATCCATAGCCTGACCCGTCTCTCGAATCCAGTTTCCCAAGGTGTAAACTGCTCTACCTAAGCTCCCCATTTGATTCTGATTTCTTCGATTTTTTATTATTTTCTTTAAACTGAAGTCGGAAAGGGTCTCCACTGTGTGAAGTGCGTATTTTCTTCAGCTGCAGCTCAGATATGACTCTAGGTACTAGGTAGGGGTCTATTCGTCAGTTTGGGAGAATCGGATCCGACCCGGATACAACAGGCTGGTCTATACTCTATACCCGGATGGCAGGTCGATTAACGGAGTCGGATTCGAGTAACTACGGTCCTCAATTTCTTACAAATTGAGCATACGAGTCCTTGTTTAATCTTCCTTGGCATTTAGATTTCTTAGCCCCTGTTTAGTATATATTAAAATTTTCATTTTCATTATTCTATTCATTTTCAACTACACATTCTTTAATAAAATAATTTTTTCCCTCACATTAATAACTTTTTCAACCACACATTCTCCATCAATTTACTATTCCAGAATACATTCTTCCAATATAATGTGGATCAAACACACCTTTAGCTCATGTTTGTCTATCATTAATTCAAAACATTGTTTGATACAATAAGATTCTTCACAACACATTCACTTAATAAAATATTCTACACACAAATCAATAAAGCCACTTTAAATTTTAACCACATCCTCCAAAAAATATTATTTATTACATCATTTTTCTCCCAATAATGAGACAAACACACCATTAATCTCATTTTCGTGTACGTTGGTCTTTGGCAGAGGAATTGTCAATTTATCTATGAATAAGTGTCTTTTTTTTTTGGGATATATATGTCAATTGTGTTGACTAACGAAAAAAATCGATAAAATCACCAATTTGGATAAAGGACGCTAATTTTAGACACAATTTTCCAAAAAAGAAAAAGGATTGGGGATGAATTTGCAAATATATGAGAGGTTGAGGAATTTTGCTGCTATTTATCCTTAAAATTAAGGATCTAACTACGAGAATCTAATTTTCTACGTAATGGATTATCGAACCCAACAATGACCGCCACTTGTCGATTCGGTAAAATATTATATAGAAAATTAGGTACAAATAGAGTAATACTAAAATTAATAGGTGTTCCCCGAATAGGGGTCACCGCTTATCGATTCGATAAAACATTACGTAGAAAATTTGGTAAAAATAGAATAATACTAAAATTAAACACGGACTGGAAGTCGAACCCGAACCCATCTCTAACCCAAATTAAAAAGTTCCGGAATCTAAAGCGTGGCGCTAATTATTCCAACGCCCGATTTTCACAATTTCTTTAAAACGCAACCCCCAAACCCAACCCTAAGCTGGCTAAGCACAATTCCGCATTTACATACCGTTCCTCTGGCAATAGCTTAATCTCGAAGACTTGAAGCATTCTTCTTCGCATCCCACTGTTTGTACGTATTTCCAGGGGGAATTGGACAAGAGTATTCCCGTATGATTCTTACGACTGAGTAGAAAGCGGCATTGCTACAGCCTGTTACTTGGCTACCTGCGTAAGTTTCTTTAGTCAAAGATTTGATTATTTTCTTTTTGGTGCGAAATTGAACTGGGTTTTTGTGGTTTTTTTTATATCTTTTACACTTTGATTTTTTGAATTTTATTATTTCGTCAAAAAAGATTTGATTGTTTTCTTTTTTAGTACGAAAATTGAATTGGGTTTGTTGGGTTCTTTTTTATTTTTTTTACTTTCTTTGATTTCTTAAATTGATTTATGCTTGGTCGCGTGTCTGTATTATGAACAAATAGGGTATAATTGAAGTTTTTATGGAAGTTGCACGTGTATCTATGTATGTATCTACGAGCCATATGAAAGTATAAATTGGACAAGAGTAGTCGCTTAATTCTTGCGACTAGAAGAAACTGGCATTGGTTTGTGTGCTCGTGATTTCGGAGCCTTTCTGTGAGTTTGTTTTCTCAAAGATTTGATTATTTGGTTTGTAAGCAGAATATTGAACTGGGTATGTTGGGCTCTTTTTTTATCTTTTACTTTCTTTGATTTCTTGAATTGATTTATGCGTGCTTCACGTGTTTTTAAGATGAAATCTTGTGTTTAATTTATGTTTCTATAGTACGCATGTCAAATGATTGGAGGATAGGATGCTTTTGTTTTTATGATTGTGTGTGTATCTGTATCTCACATGAAAGTATCGCTTAAAAATTGAATCTAATTTGTTTATATATGTTTGAAGAACTTATATGCCATCAAAAAGTTATCTCTTTGAAAAATTGGGAATTCTGTAACTGGCAAATGTATATTTTGACTTGGCACAGAAATTTTGTCAATTTTGTATAGTCTTTGATGAGATTATTGATTCTTACAAATAAGAAGAAACTGGCATCACTTTGAGTTGTTTCAATATCAGAGTCTGCCTGTTGTTTCTTGGCTACATGGGTAAGTGTCCTTTCTTATTGAGTTATCTGGTCTTTTAATACAAAAATTGAACTGGGTATGTTGGGCTCTTTTGAATCTTTTACAGTTTACTTAATGTGATTTCTTGAATTGTTTGATGCTTGGTTCATGTGTCTATAATTTAAAATTTCAGGGATTAATTGAAGTTTGTATGGTGTATTTGTCAAATGATTGGTGATATAATGCTTTTTCATGTGTCTTTAATCTAAAATCTTAGGGCGTATTGAAGTTTATATGGTGCATTTTGTCAATTGATGATTAGATGGCGTGGTGCTTTTGTTTTTATCAATTGTGCATGCATCAATAACCGGCATTGCCCTGAGTAGTTTCAATTTCAGAGTCTGCCTGTCAGTTTCTTGGCTAAGTGTGAGAGTTTTATTCCTTAGAGATTTGCTAATTTTCTTTTCCAGGGGATAAAAATGAACTGGGTATGTTGGGCTTTTTTGATCTTTTACTTGCTCTGATTTCTTGAATTGTTTTTCATTTGGTTCATGCGTCTTTAATCTAAAATTTCAGAGAGTAACTGAAGTTTTTATGGTGCTTTTTCCATATCTTTTGTGTTTCTATAACCAATAATGAAGTATTGCTTAAAAATTGAATCTCCTGTTACTTGTACATGTTCTCAGGAACTTATATATCATCGGAAATTAGGTTCTTTTACAAAAAAATGGTATTCTAGAATTGGCTAACAAAATTTTTATTCAGGTAGAGGAATTTTGCTAAATTTCTGTAGAGTCTTAGATGATTTTATAATTCATGTTCTCCAGTATAAAATGTCAGTATTACCCATATGAGTGCCTCCCAATTGGTCTGTTGTTTGAACCCTGAAATGTTATTTTATTGAGTCTTCTCTCCTCCATCCCAATTGCTAAGCAGTTAGAGTCTCCGGTCTAATTTGAATTTAATATGTCTCTTGATTTTTTTCGAAGATTTAGCTATTTTTCTTCTCTGCAATCGCCTTTCTATTTACATTTGTCAGCAGTATGTTGACTATTTGTATATATTCACTATAATTGCGTACTTCTATTTCTAACCATGAGGGGTAGCTCAATTGGTCAGACCTTGGGTTTGCTCCCAATGGTCATCAGTTCGAGTCCCCTTAGGGCCACTGAGGTGAGAAACGGCTGTAAACTTCAGGGCCCCGTGGGATTAGTCGAGGTGCGCGCAAGCTGGCCCGAACATCCACGGTTATAAAAAAAAAAAAATTGCATACTTCTATTTCTGTGTGTGAGATATGCTGAAACACTACCTGCAATGAGGTCTAGTACATTTTTTCATCATTCATTTACAGTTAACAGAAAAGGATAACAGATGTTACTCCTCTGTCCTTATGTACAAAGAGGGATGTCAAAAAGATGGTAGATCTTGTAAAAGAATTAGCAAATTTGTAGTTTCAACTATATGTCAAGATTTTGGTAAGAAAGGGCAATCATAATTATGAGTTTAAATTGAATTTTCGAAAAATAAAAAATAAAAAATTATCTTGCTCATGAGGGTATAATTCCACGCTTTCCCCTGTATATTTTCAAGCTTTTCATTTTAAGTTCCCTTATTTTCTTTGTTGCTTGGACTCGGCATTGGTGTCTGATACAGGTACATTTCTAGGAGTAACATCATTCCCCCGCCTCCCCAAACTATGGGATGTGGCTAAAAAGGATTCAAAATTTAGACACGGATTCATGGATAAGCCTTACAAACTGAACTTTTTTAGACATTTATAGACTCATAATTTTAGATACTAATATTATTTCAAGTTAGAAGGTTCAATGCTTTATTTTATGCTGCATATATAAGTTTACAGACCGTATATTGATGGACAAATGAATGTCGTGTGAACAGTTCTTCTAATTTAGAGTGACCTCTTTCATCAATCTTTCAAAAAATTTGGTGGAAGAAAGGAGTTGCAAATGGCTGCTTTGTTTCCTGGTGATCCTTCCCATCATGGAGGACATGAAGTAAATTATAAGGCTTCTGAAGTCAATCCAGAAGAAGGTGGTGGTCGTTGGTATTTATCTAGGAAGGAAATTGAAGAAAATTCCCCTTCTAGACGAGATGGCATTGATTTGAAGAAGGAGGCTTATCTACGCAAGTCATATTGTACGTTTCTACAAGATTTAGGCATGAGGCTGAAAGTGTAAGTCCTCTTGCTTGGATAGTTTGTCGTGTTCTTTTTTATGTTTCCCATGGATGCAAGTGCAATTTGCATTGTTTGGCCTATCAAAAAGATGAACAGCAATTCTATTTCTTCCTTTAAAAGCTTGAGAATTTTAGCAATATCTTTGAAATTGTATTTCTCCTATTTATTTAGCATTGTATATGGATACATTGCTATTCTACAGGGTGGAAGGGACTTTTGTTCTAGGGACGTTAAGTATTGTGTGCATACTCACATACATGCATGAGTGTATACATGTGTATTTATTGCACATGGGTGTTGATAGATGGAGGGTACGTGGGTGGGTGGATATTGTGTACATGTATCAAATGTTGAATGTTTAGTTGTACATCCATAGTGTCTTCTTGCTGGATACTATTTATATGTACATAGATGTTCACAAAATTGTCTGTGTCAATAAATGAGGAGAAAGCCTGTGGGTTTCTGCTTAGCAATATGTGCATATTATCCATCAAGCATCATTAAAATGTGTGCAAGAAATAAATTCATCAGTTCTGCATTCCTTGAGTAATTTTCTTCTGAACCTTTTTTGCCTTAAATTGTAATATATGAAAGCTGTAAAAAAAATTCTCATATCAATTTTGAATGCTTTATGATGCAGGCCACAGGTAACCATCGCTACAGCAATAATATTTTGTCATCGTTTCTTTCTTCGTCAGTCCCATGTAAAAAATGATAGGAGGGTGAGTTTATGTTTTCTTTTCTTCACTTCATTATTTATTTTATCTGTTGTGAAACAATCTCATAGTATGTGGCTACTTTAAAGAGGGTGACTATTGGCCTGTTAATAATTATAATGGACTGTATTCAAATGAATGAATTGAATTATAGGATATTTTTGTATCATTAAAATCTACTAGCATAGAAATTGCTTTTAAGCTGTTTTCCAACTCGTAGTGTATATGAATTTGGTGGATAGCAACTAGACTTCATGTAAACTGGGTTCTGATTGTTCTGGAATATAAAATGAAAATAATTGTCCTGTTTGTCGTGGTCTCAAGTAACTTGCATCCTGATTAGGTCCTCTAGAAAATGCAGGAGTTAACGATAAAGCACTGGTTATTTAGAAAATGTCTTCCTGTAGTTTGTGAAATAAACTATTTTGGATGCAAACCGCCGTTCTTTCTGGATTATCATCTTTATCTTGAGAATATAATGCATGCTGTGTACTCTGTGTCTTGCACCTGAACTGAGAAAAATTTCTGTGCTGGAGGTTTGCCATCTGACACTGGATCCCTTGACTTGTTGGGGACCCTTTTATGTATGGATCTGTTCTTAGCCTGGTTGAATTCATTTGAGTGCATGTAGACGTGGTTTTTTTTTTTTTTTAAATGTAAAATAAAAATATTGCCTACATTATCGAGCATATTGATGCATGTCAGGCTTTTGAAGGAATTGAGAACGCATGTTGGAAGGCAATACACTATTCTGTTTTATGTAACTCTTTGGAGCATAGAAGATTATCATAATATATGCACTCATGATTTTGATTTTCTCAGGCTGGTTCTGTGAATGTCTCTTTGAGCACACTAGTGCTTGTGTGTTCATGTTTCGATACTTTGTGTGTACATGATTTTGTCCACTCTATGGGCATTCTATGGCATGACTTCTTTATTTACTAGATAGGAAGTTTTAGACTTACCGACATCACATTAACACTACATTAAAACAACAGAGAGGAGGAGAAGAACAAAAAAAATATCTCGTACCATGCAAGAAACAATAATACCCCAACCAAATAAGAAACAACTTAAACACGATCAACTTATTGTGAAAACCCCAAAAGGTCTGTAGGGGTAAAATTGAGCATAGCCACCATGTGGCTTTGTTTTATCCTCAGTTACACTGATGATAATTTGGTGCCTGATTTTGCAGACAATTGCTACGGTATGTATGTTTCTTGCGGGCAAGGTTGAAGAAACTCCTCGTCCTCTGAAAGATGTTATACTAGTGTCCTATGAAATCATTCATAAGAAGGATCCTGCTGCTGTGCAGAGGATCAAGCTAAAGGTGGTGTTACTTTTGTTCTCCTTCTTATCTTGCTTATTGGCCTGCTAATACTTGAGCTTGATTCTTTTATTTGCATGTAACTTTGGCCTCATTTTTTACTCAATGCCTATAGCAAAAAATTTATAATGCATTGCAAATCCATGTGTTATTGGATTTTGTATTTAATATACAAAACATTGTTACCTCTGTTGCAATCTGGAATGCTATTTATTATAAAGGGTTTTTGATACCCATTAATTTTTTTTAAATTCTTCTCTTTCTGAATTATAATTGTACATTCTCCAAATAAAATAATATTACACACAAATTTAAAACTTTTCATTACTTTTCAACCACACAATCTTCCATCAATCACTATTCCAAAATTTATAATTTCCCAAAAGTGGGTGCCAAACACATGCATAGATTCTCTTCCTGGATTTCTAATATTTGAGCTTGCTCCCGATGGTATTTTACTACGTAAGTTATTTGATATACATCTGTCCTTTTGCAGGAGGTATATGAACAACAAAAAGAACTAATTTTGCTGGGAGAGAGGGTTGTTCTTACAACTCTTGGTTTTGATCTCAATTTACTCCATCCATATAAACCCCTTGTCGAGGCAATTAAAAAATTTAAGGTTGCTCAAAATGCATTAGCTCAAGTTGCATGGAATTTTGTTAATGATGGGTATGATATGTTGCTTATTATAGTTTTAATATAGAGTCCATCCATGGCCATTCTTCCTCTTCTCTTTTTGACCCGAGAAAGCCGCATGCAGGCTTCGGACATCTCTCTGCTTGCAATTTAAGCCACACCACATTGCAGCAGGTGCTATTTTCCTTGCTGCCAAGTTCCTCAAAGTAAAGCTCCCATCTGATGGTGAGAAGGTTTGGTGGCAGGAGTTTGACGTAACCCCACGCCAATTGGAGGGTCGGTTTTTCTAGTCTGCCTTTGGCAGCAGTGTACTGTGTACATATTCGATTTGTGGTGTTGGATAACACCAATATCAATGTTTCATGATTTGGTAGAATCAAGCAAATTTATGAAAATATGGTGCTTTTAATTGAGTTTGATCTTTAACTGAAATTCGAAAAAGAAAAAAGAGAAAAGGGGGAGGGTCCAGGATGATGATGTTGATAGGAATTATGATGTGCATTTATACTCTAAAATTAAGTACTATATATTCCCATTTTGACCAGAGGCATTATTCCTTGCAGAGGTTAGCAATCAGATGTTAGAATTGTATGAACAGAATAGAGTGCCACCTTCTCAGGCTAGTGAAGCAGAAGGAAGTGCTGGAGGCAGTCGACCTCTGCAAAAAGCTCCTGCAAGTGAAGAGCATGTTACTAGTCACAGCAATTCGTCAAAGCCAGGAATTTTAACGTCATCAAGGCCAGTTCCTGATCAACCACTTGCTGATAACCACAATGGGCAGCCAAGAACAACTCAGGCTCGAAGTGATGACTATGGAAGAACCAACATGAATGCAGAAATGAATAGCATTCCGGATCGCAAGGGATATGAGGAGGTTGACAACACTTATAACCATGAACGAGAGGCATTACCTCACGAGGGGAAAAAGGGGGAGATCTGGAATAAATCAGAGTTTGGTTCGGATGGACATGTTCGGGAACATGAAGAAGGAAATGTTGGGAGAACTGAAAGGCGGAATTCATTGGACCTGAAGGATAAACACCATAGCCGAATTCCAGCCCCCAATGATGGTATGGTTGGCCAGTCACCTCAAGATGCCATAAAAAAGATCGACAGAGAGAAAGTTAAAGCAGCCCTTGAACGGAGGAAGGCCCGTGGAGACATAACTCGTAAAATGGATCCTATGGATGAACTCGAAAGAGAACTGGAAGATGTTGAGTTGCCTGGACAGAATGAGAAGATTAAACATGACAGAAAACAAATTTGGTCCAAGTCTTCAAATAGGCCAGAGCACGAGAACTCACATCATGTGACATATCCAGGCGAAGATGGAGATTTGAATTACCAAGCAACGAAAGGAAAGTCGTCTCATGTGGAAAAACTTGACTCCGTAGAAGAAGGGGAGGTGGAACTATTTGATGATGCCGATCAGGAATATCGGTCACCAAGGTTGAACAATAGAAAGAGAAAGGCTAGTAGTCCCCCTGACAAACATGTAGATGTAAAGCAACGAAATGATTATAACCATGACTGAACATGCAAGCTGCTACTTCAGAAGGTACGCTACTTGCTCAGGTCGACTATTCGGATACATCACCATATGTGATCTCCCCAAACCCCTGGAATTTCAGAAAATGTGTTGTTTTTAAGTATCCATATCTAGTGATTTTATCTAGTACCGTTGGAAAAAAAAAAAAAAAATTACAAAATTAAGTTTTGATAAGAGGGACTTCTGATATTGGTCCAGTATTACATGTTCCATTTTTATTTTTTGTTCTCCTTACTATGAGATGAACATGATTTCTGTAATTTTATTTGCGCACGTTTCTTATTTTAATTAAAATGACAATATTTTTTCTGTTGCCTTAGGCACTGCAGTCTCTTTAGTTGCTTTTTGTAATCTCGATGCCCTCTACTTAGTACCATCCCTCCCGGCTAGATATATATATTCTGGTATTTTTCCTCCAATGCCAAATTTCTCGTGTTCGAGAGGTTTTATTGTCTATCGTTAATTTTACATGGTTAATCAAAGGACATTTTTCAAAAAGACCTTTATTTAGCAGCAATTTATTGACATAATGATTACAACAGACTAAAGCTTTTCGTTCCCAATTACGACATCACTTCTCTTCCACTTTGCATCTCGAAACACACCGTTCTTAACATATTTTTGGACATGAAGATCCACAGCTCAAACGAACTGATCGAGATACTCCTCTACGGTAGTGTATTCAACATCTGGATAGAGCTCGGATGCCTCGACTCCAAATGATGGCTCAATCTCAAAATAGGTTTGATCACCCTTTATGAAAATTGAGTGGTTGATTGCCAGTAAGAAATTGATTGGTGATGGAGATTCTGTATCATAAATGAGACAATAAGATTCAATAAACAATCTCGTAGGATGATATTATACTCACTACTTTATTACTTGTTAACGATTTATCCAATTACAGTATAAAATCGACAACAAAGTCAAAAAATTTCACAAGGTACTGTGAAGCGAAAATCTGAAGAATTAATTACCTTGGATCTGTTTCAGAAGTTCCTCCTCTTGAACATGGACTTTCTCGAGATTTTTCCCGATCTTCTTCTCCCATAAAGCTACTAGGTCGTTGAACGAATACACATTTTTAGGAGGCTTGATGTAGAGGATCTTGTTCAGCGTTCTCGGATCATCCACAGATTGGATGGTATAGGTGCCAATGTCTCGTTCGTCATTGAAGACGCCTACAATTTAAGACAACGTTGTAAACCTAAAAATTTAGAGTCGAAGGAAAGTATAAGAGCGTCACATTCTTCCTTAGATATTGCCATGAACAAGTACACATTATTGAAAGATACCTTGATGTAAATCAATAGGTGTAATGTGTGTCGTGTTCGACTACCATATTAGCAATGAAAATTTCCTTGGCCACCAGCCTATTCCATGTCGGGCGTGTAGGTAACGTGGCCACAACCCATTTTACACCTCTAATCAAAGTTCATTATTCTATAAATTGTCGGAATTCATTGAATAGTGCATAGAGAATTTGATACATACCTTTGATATGGCCATCTCCTATAATAGTAACTTTATCTCTAGGGGGAGCAGTGGCTGTAAGCTGCATCAGTGTGGCAAGTGAATAACCAGCAAATGAATTCGATGAAACAAATGTGTGAGGAATTCCTTCTGTCTCTATAGCTCTTCGGATTTTGGCTTTAACCGCAAAATTACTCGACCTTACTGGCTCGACTGCACGAGCGCGATCCACGTCATTTCCAAACTCTGAAGGGAAGAATCTCTGGCAGTGCAGGAAAAAATAATATCAATAGGAAGCATGCTCAAGACCTCTATATCGGCTTAAACGTTTAGATGAAATGGAAAAACATCGAAATCACCGGGGTGCATACCAACCTGAACATTTCCAGCTTGTTTAATTGCATCAATGATCTTCACTTGATCAGCCAACTGATTGTGTCCCACTGCAGATATAACCACATCCACTTTCTTTATAGCCTTCACCAAGCTCTCATGATCATATAAATCTCCCTGTATTTTTCACAATACACTTCTGATAAAAACAAACATACTGAAAGATCAAAATATAGATGCAGAAGAATGAATATATACATACAATTAATATGGTTACACCAGAGTTTTTGAATCCCACAACGAGTTTTCCCTTAACAGGATCAGAAATTGTGCTCTCTCTAAACAAAGCAAAGGTGGGATGCCCAGATTTTGCACTTGCTTCAACTATGAATTTTCCTATATAACCAGTTCCTCCAATGATCAAAATCTTGCTTTTTTCAGCCATTTTTCAAGATTTTTTCTTCAGTCTTTGGAGCAGAAATGGGAGCAAGGTGTCTTATTTATAGTGAAACGTTACCTGACTTAATCTGGACACGTCTACCATTATTGCAAAATGAATTGAGTCGAAATTTGATCGTTGTTAAAAAGAATGTGATTGGTGGACCCCATTAACGATTCTTCTATATTTTTAATGTTAAAGAACTTGCTAAGTCACAATTAGCCGCCCTGAATTGTCAAACGGTGTTCATGAGTTTTGGGTACCCGTCATGGAATTTTTTGAAGTATCATGAGATTTCTGATTTTGAATAGTATTTCGTAATGACTTAAAACAGTTCAATTCATGCTTAAAAATTTGTTATACAGCGGTTTTAAAAGTATTTTAAAATTACATATATGTTTCTTAGTCAGATTTTCATTTATAATTTCTCGTATAAATTTTTTTACTTATGAGTTTTGCCATTAGTTTTGAGTTCTCGAAGAGCAAAAGATTGAATTCATTCTTCCTCGCCGGATAGGCTGGCTTAGCTTCTTGATTGGCTATTTCATAATTCACTTTTGTAAAAAACTAACTTAGAATTTGGTAAAGCATTCACCTCAATCTATCGAGAAACTAATAAGCATCTCCAAGCGTCCTTATTGAGTCCACATTTAGCTCATAAATCATTATTATTGAATGCTTTACCAAATTCTAAGTTAATTTTTTACAAAAGTGAGTTTTTTTAGATATAAAGTTGTTTTTTTTTCCTTATCAATAATTTTTTTAGTTATTGTATTTTTATGAAGAAATTACAAAAAAAAAAAGGTTCACATCATTTGTAAAAATGTCTAAAATTTGTACAATATCCATTTTACAATATTTTAGAGCAAAATACTCTTGTTAATAATTTATAATTCCACACTAATAAAGACAAATATGTGCATACAATTAGAGCCCGTTTGGTAAATATTAAAATCAGACTAAAATTGAAAAACTAGTCGTTATTGTTGACTTTTATTAGACGAGTGGAACCCAATAACGACTATATTTTCAATTTTTATCGATTTTTTAGTTCTCCCAAACAGGCTCTAAATATTTTGTTGGCTAATAAAATTTTGACACATAACATACTCTACTTATTTTAAAAAGCGCACACATCAAATCACAATAAATTCTATATTTCTCATTGACACATTATAAAATATCGAGAGCTACATTTCAAGTGTCAAAAACTTTATGAAATGTAGATAACTCTCATTTTTGGAATGAAATTTTGTTCTAAATAAATGAAGCATCAAGATAAATAGGGTTCCATTATCAATAACAACTTTTAAAATACCGAGAACGTCATTTTAATGTAACTTCTCATGGAAGCTGTTTTTCCTTTTCGAAATTCGCGACAAATTGAAAAAAGAAAAATTATTTTATTTTTCACTAAGGGTATAATAGACAATTTAATACTAAATTTGGCTATTTTTGCAAGAGTTATCAAAATTAGACATTTTTTATTTTTAATTGACAAGCATGAAATTAGCCATTTTTGTAAATTCCACTATTTTTATTAAAAAATTAGTTTTAAACAAAATATGTAGGTTGAAAATAATTGTTATATTAGATGGTAAAAGTGAAAGAACGGTCAAAATCCACTGCTTTGAGGGTTGAGAAATACGCTCCAAAATCAGTAATTTAAAAAACTAACAAGTTTCTTCCATTTCAAAAAGGTGTCATAAAAGCAGGATGTTAATACATCATTGGATGAACTTCAAATTCTATAGAGCCTACTTTTCTTCTGCTTCTAGACGAGAATGGTCTTGTTAAATAATCTTTTTTTATCTTTGATTTGAAAATAAGGGCATAGCCAGCAAAAGTAGCTTAGTAATTAGGAGAAACGAGTTTTGAGTAGCATTTTTAGGAGAATGTGTGTGAATATTTTATTGTGTGAATATGTGATTCGAAATGATCTTATAGAAAACCATAAAATAAACTGATGTGTGTCAAACATGCACTAAATGGAAATAATACATAACTACAAAAGGTTCAAAATACATTTTCAGAGATAAGAAACTTGTTGATTTTTTTCAAAAATTAAGTGGCCACATTGTCACCTATAATTAAGGGAAAATTGCAGCAACAGTCCATAACCTTTCAATTTTTTTAGACTTTACTATAACCTTCAATTTGTGTGACCAACGATCGCAAACCTTTCAAAAATAAGGCCCAAATGGATGGTTAGTTGACCACATTAGTATAAATTTATCAAATGTAATAATGGTAAAATGGTAACTTTGCAATTAAAAAAAAAAGGGCTACTATTATCCCCTCCCTTGAAAATTGTCGCGCGTTTTCTATAACGTGATTTATGCCACAAGTATACGATGTCAAGTTTTGTAATATAGTAATTGAATCAAAATGTCGAACTCACGGAGATTGAAATTTAATTCCTACTAGTACTATAATTATTTCAACTTTTACTTTATCTAGATAATCAAATCTAAAGTCAATATTTTTATAGTATATTAATGTGGATGTGTGATAATTCAAGTAAAATAAGACAAATTATAGGAGGGTTATCAATGTGAGAAAGCTTAGAGATTGATTTCACCTCACTATCAACAATGTTTTTCAACTTCTATAGTTATTTTTATCAATTTTTTTCTAAATTTATAGGCAAGAACCTTAGATTAATTATATTCCCTCTCTCGAGTACTGAATAAAACATATTTCTATATTTTAATTTCAATATCTCTATTCCGAATTAAAACTATAGAAATTATCATGCACGATGTTCTTAAATGGGACAAGCCTCAAATATTTTATATTTTCTCTCGAAATCTACAAAATCTAGGTTATGTTATTTTTAGATCAATGTTAAATCTCTCTCTCTCTCGAGTACAAAAATTTAAGGCATCAAATCATTCAATTATTGATGGAATAATTGAAAGCATTGCGCAATAATTAACACAAATAAATTAATAAAAAAACCAAACGAAATAACTATATAGAATCAAAACATGTCTCGAGTTAAGTTACATCAAACCCTAGATAATAAATTTAGTTCATGAATACAAGAAACGACATAATAAAATCTAAAATAAAGAACATGGTAAGGGGTGGGCATGGTTCAGTTGGGTTCTAAAGAGAACCGTCGGGTCTAGATTTAATTATGGAACCGTTCGGGTTCAGTTCGATTTTGTTCTATTTTGTTCCGGAATTTCATACAATAATTAAAAAAAATTATATTATAGCAACGCTACATTAATTCGATTATGACATATTTAATCTTAACTCTTACAAAATAACATCAATCTCGTGATATTTTTTGCACCTTTTTTTGTTGAGTTCTTCATAGATTTGGTTGTTAAAATCACAAGAAGAGAAAGATGTCTAGTTCATAATAATAGAACGGTAGAAATGACACTAGGGTAGAATAAGAGATTTGGGTAAAGTAGTGTTCTAATAAGCGCGCCTAGACGCGAAGCGTGATGAAAACGCTTCGCTTTGAGTCTATGCGGAAATTAAGCGGTCAACGTTGTTGTTGACCGCTTAATGCTTGCCTAGGAATTCCTAGGCGTGTCTAGCCTAAGCGAAAATTAAGCGGTTTAACGTTGTCATCGATCGTTTAATGCTCACACTTAGACGGCGAGCCTCGGGCTCAGATTTTAAACCCATAGTCCAGACTTAGTAAATCATTATCCCTTCGAATTTCAAAAACTTCAGATTCCAGAGAACTGAGAATACGAAAAAACAAAAAAAAAAGACGGAAGAACGGCGTGAAACCTCTCAATTTCTCCTCACGCCGCACTGATTTGGGTATTAGGTATGTATAATATTAGGAGATTATTATGTTTTACGTTGTATTTGTAATTTTGGGACATGTGATCCTCAATATTTTGTGGATTCTCAGTAAATTTTGCTTACAATTATTCTTTTTCTTTGTGATTTTCCCGTGTTTCCACTTGCCTCCGCTTTTAGGTATTTGATTTTTGTGTTTAATTTCAATTATTATTAGTTTTGTTAAATGAATAATAAAAAATTGTATTATTTATATTTTATTTGTAGGAACCGATGGAAGAAGAAGATTCATCAACGACATCTAAATTCCATGTTATTCAACTAAAAAGAGATTCCGGAGATGTTGGTTGGGAAACCGTGATTTTGGTAGATTCTAAAAATCTTAATAATGTGAAATGCATGTTATTGATAAGGTTACTAAGGGAGGAATTTATAGACATAAAATTCACGTAGAGGGAATTTATATTACATAAGGTTTAAGCTACAAATTATCTACGTTATGTAATTATAATTTTGAAACTTATCTTTATGTATGAATTATTAAGTAAATACAGTATTTTATAATTTTAGATAGTTGGTATATATATTATTGAATTATTGAATTTTTTAACAATGATTAAAAATTAAAATTAAAAAAACGTTTTTTTACGCCTAGGTTTGTAAAGCTTGAAGTTTAACCTCCACGCTTTTTAGAACACTGACTAAAAGAAAGATCGACTCGACCTGCAATTTTGGTTCCTTGCGAAAATCTAAAAAAAAATATCCCTATTATCCTTGAGCATCAGTGTGTCCTACGTTTCTAATCATATAACAAATGAGGGGTATAAAATTTTTAGTAATTCGTCGCAACTTGTCAATTCGATAAAAAAAATTTGATAAATAAATTATGTACAGTTTCTGATGGTGGGGTGGGGTAACTATCTTTTGAACCATTTCTAATGAAAAGATCCCTCGTGAAACTATTTAACATTTTACACCTCTAGATTTTTTGTCAAGATGTTTGAGCCCAATTTTTATTGAAGAATGCATTTTAAAATAGTAAATTGATGAATATTTTATTTTTTTAAAAAAAAATAAATTTACGCATAATATCGTATTATTAAAAATGTGTGATGAAAAAAATAGAAAAAAAATTGTTTTTAAAATAATGAGATCAATTAATTAATGTAAATATAATACTATAATTAAATTAATGACAAAAAACACATTTTACCAATGGATCAAAGTCTTGTCCAATAATTACAAAAGCTGTAAAACATGTAAAAGAAAGAAAGGAAAAAAAAAAATCACGCGAAAGAACAGCCCGGCCCTAACTTCAGAACAAACTCAATTCGGGCTAATCACTTTCCAAAAACACTTCACACCCAAAATACGAAGCATAGCTGATATTTACATTTTACACAAACCTAACCTTTTATTGGAATATACCATAAAATAAAAATGCAGAAGCCCGGCCCGAATTAAGCCCCGAACCCAGTTTGTACGTGAGTTTTTGTGATTCCAGCGAGATTAGCTACATGATATTGTGGTTTGTACTTCTGATTAGAGCCGTCTGGTGCAATCACTGGAGGTTCATTTAGAAATGCAGAGTTGCTACTGATCCACCTGGAAAAAAAAAAAATTTTAAATCAAGAAAAGAATAAGAAAACTATATTATTCATACAAAACCGTAAAACTGAGTCAAGGACAGGCTGACATGTTCGAAAGATAGGACTGATAAACTCAGATCTCGTCACTCAGTTAAGGTTTTGATACCAATTCGTACTGATATGTGCGACAATCTAGACAGATCAAAGTCAAAGGCTTTGCCCCATGAATATATCCTAACATGTTCGATCGGTTAAGGTTTTGATACCAACTCGAACTGACGTGTTCGACAACTAGACAGATCGAAGTCAAGTCGAGTCTAATATACCAAATTCGTTGTATCAATCTATTAATACAAGGCAAAGTATATATAATGATATTTGCAATAGCTCATTATCGTCCCACGTCGCACACTGGCACGGGACGACTTTACTTGAAAAGCTCAAAAATGGAAATAATTAAATACGGGATAAATATTCATACCAGCCATTCTTTTGTAATAGTTTATCTAGACTTGTTTCACTTTCCAAGAGCTCCTCTTTAATTTGTTCCTGCATCAATGCACATGTTTGAATAAGCTTAAAAGAGATTACTTATGATAAGATTAATCTGAAGTAAAATATTTTTTTTCATGTATCAAATTTGAAATATATAAATTACTTATTTTATAAATAAGTTACTTAAAAGTGACTAAACCTGGCTGCGGGGTGACAGAACGGAAATCTCGGTTATCTCTTTTAAATGTTCCTCTTCTTTTCTTTTCTTCGATTTCCAAAACGCTTCAATTTCCTCCTTAGTCAATGACTTATTTCTCTGAAATTTCACTGAACAACAAAAAACGAAAAAAAGTTAAAACAAAATAATCACTTACAAAACCAACTTATAAGTAATAACTAATCAAGAAACAAACTAACATTAACATACCAGCTTTATCATCTGGGACTGGAGAGTCCCAACCTGCCATAAGAGATCCCATTATTTGCAAACTCAAGTTTGTCTTGTGATGTAACCAAGGAATCTGCTAAAACATGTTTTATAGAGATAAAGGAAAAGTGGGTCCCATTTAAATTTTGATCTTATCTTCAATATTATTATACTAACAATTATATGATAATCTTGGAATTTTGTAGAGTGGTTTTGTAGATGCATCTGTGGTAAATGTCTCCAGCAGCCCACAGAATTCGATGCAGTGTGACACAAAGTTAGGAAGATATTTTATTTTTTTTATGAGAGAAGAGAAGACTTTGATGTAACGGTAGGACGCGTCATACACTAGAGGTCTAAATTGAGTCTTATCATGTAGATATCAATCTTTTTTTAAATTTATGGTGGGGCTTTGTGTAAAACGATTTGACTCTTTATTTTGAAAGATTACTTGAAGCTTTTTTAAATTGAAAATACGTTCTTTAAAATAGAGGGATTATTGAAGATCTTCTTACTAACGATTTGTGAGTTGTGGATGTCAAACGGCCTTAAGGTGTTCTCATAGTTTATGCCTAATCGCGTTGACGAAATTTATATGTTTTCCTCATTTCGCAAAAGAAAATGTTAATTTAACTTTATGTTCCATTATAAATTTAGCCCCCGATTGTTTCCACTTTTCAAGCAAAATTTTTACCGTTGCTATTGTAAATGAGCCGCAATAGTTGACCATGGTGGGTCCACTTTTTTGAAAAAAAAAAATGTCAAAAAATTCATTTTCTTGTTAAAATAATTGGAAACAAACATGGGCTTAGGCTTAGCTACTATCATAAATGAGGTTTCACTTAGTCTTGAAGATAACGAACTCGAATATTTTCTAAGACAATTTTTTCGTTTCGAACTTCAGATTAAATAGCTTACAATGATTCTTTCGTACTTCAAGTGTCAGTTGTTTCAATACCTGGCAAGAGCCCAAAATCGGACAATGACAAATTAGAAATTAGGGGTGGGTAATGGGTCGGGTCGGGTCGGATTTGACCCAAACTTTGGGCTTTTCTCAAACCAACCCTACCCGACTACTATCCTTGACCAACTCGGCCCGACCCGATTCGGGTCGGTTGGGGGTCCTTTTTAAATTTAATTACATCATAATATTATTTTACAACCCAAAAATCTACATGGGAGTTTTTGATTCTGAAGTTACCAACCCAAAAATCTTCATCCACCATCAGAAGTCCTTTTTTTAATTTAATTACATCAGTTGAACACCTGTGCGAGGCACCACCAGATACAGTCCTCAATCGTTTATTGTTCCTCACCTTCACGGCCCAATCTAGAAGGCCAGTTCGCACATCGTCGTCAAATATCGACTTCTTCAAATGCGATCCCATCTTCATTCCCCAAACAAAGATGGACACAATTTGAAGGTAAACTTTTTTTATCGAGAACAAAATTAAGAAACATCAAGAGTAGTTACCTTCCCGCGATTGATATCGGCTATCGATTTTTGCCATAGCCGGGGGCGTCTATCATCGGGATTTGAAACTTGAAAATATGGGCAGATTTGCGATCGCCATGCCATTTCCAGTCGAGAGAAAAGAAATGGGTTTTCTGTAAACCCTAACCCGATCCCTCTCCCCTTTGGTGAATAATAGGCTTTTATTGGGTTGTGTCAGTTTTGAGCCAAAACCGACCCGACCCACAATTATTTTAAAATTATTTAACCCGATCCGACCCGAATTTATTCCTAAACCGACCCAACCTGACCCGTTTCGGGTCGGGCCGGGGTCAGTTTTTCGAACTGTGGTTTTCACGCCCAGTCCTATTAGAAATAGTGTGCTTGACATCGTCCTTGTACAAATATTACAAAATTATAGGAGGGGATAAAGATACTATCCCAATAAAACGAAGAAGTGTGCTGCCAACTTTATGATTGACAAGATCTAGCAATAGCAGTAACTGAACAGAGTGACCATTAAGAAATTCACGTAACAGGCATCAAATTTATTAAACAAACATGATCTATGACGAGATCAGACTCGGTTTTATACAAAAATAAACTTCTAATGGATAGAATCTGAACACATTGAGTTTAAAGCAAATCCGTAACTTCCTACTTTAAACCAACACAACTGACCTCTTTGGGATGAATTGCACGGTTATGATCAGAAGAAACATTGCAGATCCACTATAATCGGAGTGTTGAGAACAAATCTACCTAACAATAAGCAAATTATCTGATTGTTTGTCTCTTACGACCAAATGCCTGAGATGCCATCAAAGCAACCTTTAGCGGCTCAGATGCTTGGAATCCCTGAGCTTCCATCAACCCTTGAATCCTTTGAGCATCTTGTAGAAAGCCACCATTTAGGAGTGAATGTATAACCCTCTCGAATTCCTCGGGCCCCAATTGCTCCTTCTTCGACTCCAAAACTCCTAAAGCTTGAAGAGCCTTCCTCTCGGAGCCAGCCCTCGAGTACATGTCACAAAGGCTTATATGCACCTTGAACGGAGGAGCCTCCCCTTGCTCTGCAATCTTATTCAATATCTGTTCAGCTTCATCGACCAATAGCAATTTGGCGAACCAGTCGACCAGAACTGTATAAGTAGCAACCCCAGGCTCGAAACCATCCTTCTCAAGCTCGAGTAGAAGATTTAAACCTTTATCCAATAAATTCTTTTTGGCATAAGCCGTTATCATGCTAGCAGTGCATCTGTCGTCCGGTTTGTGCCCAAGTCTCATCATGTAATCAAAATTATGCCGAGCCTGATCAGGGTCACCAGTTTGACCAAATGCCTCCACTAGTAACGTACAGGATTCCAAACTTGGTTGAAAACCAGCAAACTGCATGGTGGTAGCAATTCGTTGGGCTCCATTAACATCACCCTGCTGGGCAAAGGATTGAAGCAAGGCCATAAATATCTCTTTTGTGGGTTTCATGTCCCTTGCTTCCATTTCTCTCATCAATGATTCACCCATCTTTGGTTGCCCGGCATTTACATAGGCCATGATCATAGAAATATACACCTTCATATCAGGTTGGAATCCATGACTCCTCAAGTTTTCAAATGCTTCTTTTGCTCGATCAAGATTTCCCGATTTACCGTACATGTTAACCATAATGGTTGACGTTAGAATATCGGGTAGAAAACCATTTTCATTCATCTTCTTGAGAATTTTTTCAGCATCTTCTAAGCGATTTTCTCTAGCATGAGCATCAATCAATTTTGAATAGTCACGTATGTTGGTCTGGAAGGACTCTTCACCGAGTAGAAATTCTGCAATCTAAAACAAATCATTGAACAGCGATCATGTCAGGATCAAAACACAGAAAAAGTATCCTCTGACAAGTAACTATGTGCATCATGACCAAAAAATACTTGATGGCAGAGAGAACAAAGAAAGTGTTTTAAATTTTAAGGTGATCATTGCAGAAGAAAAGATTATTCATAGAAATAAAAATTAACTAGACTCCATTTGGCTGTCAAGTCAAAGTTGAACATTAATTTCAACTACACATTATAAATACTAATTTATTACCCACACACTTCGTGGGACACACTTCTATTTATCTTTATAAATGATTTATAAATTTGACAAACAGAGGCCAAATTACTTTCATAAAATTTGCCCAGATGTTATCGATTAACTAACAATCTTCTAATCATGCTTCTAATCTCCTAATATATTTATAAATAAGAATTATTTAGCAAATGAGCTGGTTTCATTCATTCATTCATGTGGCACATCTAGTGTCATTCTAACGTCAGCAATCAAATATATCTTCAATATCATACAGCATTGCAAAACATATGAATCATTCATTCTCATATGCCATGGATACAGTTTTCAAATTGCGAGTTGACGTAAACACCCTCAGGGAAAATGGGGTGACAACATATTGGTTCGAGAGGATAATCTAAGTACTTGTATCTTTTCGTGATTGCATGCCTTTGTTTAACCACTCTACCTTACATCATATAGCACTTTACGCATAATGTTGTCAGTCCTTTAGTTGTGATAGTGTCTCAAAGGAATCTACAATTTTATGTGAAATAGAAGGAGACTATATCAAATTTCAATGTTTTTAATCTTTTCATCTACTTAATGTCAATTCAGTGGTAACAATTTAACTCGAACACAGCCAACAGTCAAAGCACAGGTGTATCTTAACTATTCAATGAGGCAGATACCATAGTATATTTGGATAAAACTAGCACTAATAAACCCAGATTGAAATTCTATGCTAAACAACAGGGAGAACCAGAATACAGATCAAACATACATTACAGAATCAAGTAAGCACAGGGAATGTGACGCAGAAAACGAAATACATGTTGGAATACAGATAAAAAGAAAAAAATCTTATACAGTGCAAATACGTTATTAGACAAGAATTTAGATCTGAATTGGGTGAAGTGGTGTACCTTAAAGTATACACGAGAATTTTGTTCTTCTGATCTGTCAAGAAGATTAATCCAGTCAATCCTGCTAGGCTGAAGAAGCTCCATCCATTCAGCTAAAAGTGGAGCAGGATCATCGTCCTCTTGTAGTGAGAGGATTTTGTCATCAACAAGTTTGCACTTCCCGGTTATTGTCTTTGGCTCCTGAGGAAAAATAACTTCTCCACTCTCATGAATTTTATCAGCGACCTTAGCCCATGTTGGATCAGACAAATCAAGTCCATAAATCCTGTACTTAATCTTCCCATGTCTTTTGGGAAGCTCCAAAACATTAGGCTTCTCTTCAGACACATTAGTATCATCCTTCATAACCTGTTCTTCACCCATGAATTCTGTTTTTAATGGCTCTTGTTGGGCTTCAGTTTGTGATTCCATTTCTCGAAGCCGTTCCAAACTCTGATAAAACTCACTTTCCTCCATATTCTCCCGTGCCCATTTAAATCTGAGCTCTCTCAGCATATCCCCACGAATACCCACTTCACCAGCAAACCTGCACATGTCCTTAACTTCTTCAGACTGAAGAAAACACTTCATTTTCTCCTTCTTCCTTTCTTTCTCCATATCTTCTAAAACTACATGACTAACCTCCCACACTGTTCTCCAAAGGTCCTCACTGAAATCCTGTGAAGGTGTGGATGAAGCAGCCTCAACCATCTGCTCAAGACTACCTTTTTCCATTTCCGAGACGAACTTTCCAACAATAATCAAAAGCATCCCATCAATGGTCTTCTTATCACAGTCAGCATATGCTTCAGACAGCTTTCCCCTCATTCTCCAAACAAATCTGGACAAGAACTCATTCGTCATTGCATTATCATCTGACTCAGTTTCTGAATCACTAGATGAGTCATTTAGCTGAGCAGTGTGAACAAATCTACCAAAATATGAATTTGATTTAGGGGTGCTGAATGTGGAAAATGTACCACGACTTTCTGGTGAACAAATCGAAGGGGACGTGCAGGAAGCAATGGTTACACAACATCTATGATAACCTCGATGAGGAGAAAACACTCTACCATTGAGTTTTGATATATTATTGATTGTCTGTCTCGAAAAGAAGTGCCTCAGATTCATTTCTGTCTCTATGTATACGCGCGCTATAGAGGACTTCACGATGACAGTTAAGTTCGGGTTTCACGAGTAAAATCCGAGTCACTAAAGGATGCTAACAATAGAAGATTAAAATATAGATAACACTGATCTGTAGATCCTTTCTAGTTTCTACCACTTGGATACAAAATTTAAAGAACTAGGCATTTCATTCCAGACCCCATAAAATCGCCTCAACCTGGTAACGAAAGAAAATTCTTAACTAATCAAAAGCATTTCTTGAACAAAACTTGGTTAAAATTCAAAAGAAAGTTTTAACTACAATTGAATTTTAGACAATACCCAGAAATTTAAACTGCAAATTATTCAAAATTTTCAAACTCGAGAGTTAAAACTGCATAAAACCAACTATCATCGAAAATCTCGAACAAAAACAAAAATTAAAAAATCACACTCAAATAAAAAAAATACAACTACAAAGAAGTGTGCGATTGAGTGAGAGAGATTTACCTCCAAATAAAGAGAGAAAATGCAGTGGGCTAAAACCCTAGTGGAAGTCTGGGACCCTTTTAAGACCTGGACCGGGTTCTCTGACTTCTCGAGATAAACTTTCTATTTTATTTATTTAAATTTGATAAATTATTTAAATAACCCTGGTTCTATTCCCATTTTTAGTAAAATACATTTTTTTCTCTTCTTTTCAACCACACATTTTTCAATAAAATAATATTACAGTAAATTCAAAATTTTCTTATTTTTTAACACACATTCTTCACTATTCTATTATTTCAAAATGTATTATATAAAAAAAAAAAAAAAAAAAATGGGGCTCAAGCCCATAGTGTTAACTGATTATTTTTTAAATGTAATTAATTACGGACAATTTTTTCATAGAAAAACAAGTAAAATAAACTAGGGAAAAATTCATGGATCGTGTATTATCTATCATGAAATCAAAAATCAGGCTCCAAGTTTTAGAATTGCAAAAATCGGGTTTTTTCATGAATTAATTAATTATAATTTACAATTATTATATTAAATTAAATATTTAATTGTAATATAATATAATTAACCCACCACACCACACCCCACATCCACCACCCATACTGCTCCGGGGACTACTACAGTGGCTAGTGACTACTCCGACGACTGTTCTCCAGCTGCGCTTAATTTCGACGACTATTCCGGTGATCGTTCGCCGCCGCTTAATTTAGGTAACTGCTCCAATTTCGAGGTCACTGATATCTTATTAAGTAGTTAAAAATTTAATTTTCGATCACAACTTATTAAATTAATTGGTCACAGATTATTTCGAGGTCACAAATGAAAAAATTTATAGGTCATAGATTTTTAATTGGTCACAAGTTAAGAAAAATTGTTGGTCACGTATTTCCAGATTTGTTGGTCACAGAATATATTTTGAGTCATAAAATAATAAATTTTAAAGTCACACTTCAATAGTTAGCCACAGCCACAAAGAACTATATAGTTGGTCACATACACCCAAGTATCTGTCCCCAAATCCCACTACACTACCAATACTTGGTCACGGGTCGATATAGTTGGTCACATACACCCAAACACCCGTCTCCCAATCCCAAAACACCACCAATACTTGGCCTAAATCGGCCAAATAGTTGGTCACAGAAACTCTTCGTCTCATCTGCCCACCGTCGCCACCAATACTTGGTCACAAATCGATCAAATAGTTGGTCACAGAAACTCTTCGTCCCATTCGCCCACCGTCGCCACCAATAGTTGGTCACAGATCGATCAAATAGTTGGTCACAGAAACTCTTCGTCCCATCTGCCCGACGTCGCCGCCACCTTCATCGCCCCGACCATCGACCAACAACCAACAATAACACCAATGACAACCTACCACCAATAACAGCCACACACATAAAGATCCACCAGCCACAGCCACACACACACACAGAGATCCGTCACACCACAACCGAGAAACCACCGCAAAATCACAACCAAAAAATCGCTACATTACCACCACAACAACCGCGCAACCTCCACCACCTAGACAATCATCTCTATTTCTATCTATACCATGCCACAACTTAAAGACCCACAGTCTGTTGTTCGTTCTCTGTTGGGTGAAGACCTCTGTCGAACCCACAAACCGCCGCATCGAAGACCCAATTCACCTCCACCGCCCGCCACAGCCACACAGCGTCGGGACGCCGACGCAGCTTCGAGACGTTGCTGCGATTCATAGCAGCGTCTCGACGCTGTGAACGGCAGCGGCCGACAGGGAGGGAGAGGGAGGAGGCGGCAGTGAGGAGAAGGGTGACTAAACTAATACACTTAAATGAAACCAAAAGATTGTATGGAAATATTGTTGTCAACATCAGATCAAACCGATCAGTTTAACCAAAAAAACTTGGTTGGTTCGATTATAATTTGCTGGCCATTTTGTAGCTTCTTTCTTTGACAGTTTTGCTTCCTAGTTTCGACGTGGAATTGTTTTAACATTTCAAATGGAACACCTTTAAGCATTTTAGCAACTTTGGGAATGCTTTAAGGAATGAAGTGCTATTTTTATTTGAAATGAGAAATTTTGTTCGTCAAAAGAAATTTGATTTTGAAAAGTAACGTTTAAGTTTTTAATAAAAAATAAATCTAAACAAATGTTAAAATGCTATAAATTATATGTTGAAACTTTAACTATATCTATAGTCTCATTTTGAGGAGATTAAAATGGACTTAATGAAAAAATTAAACATAGTCAAGTTTAAAACCCTTTTACCTACGTGTATTAATTAATATTAAAACATTGTGCGTTTGAGTCACATTATTTTGGAAGAATATATTCTTGAATAACAGATGAATGGAAAATGTGTGGTTAAAAATGAATGAAAAGTGATTGATGTGATGAAAATATTATTTTATTGAAGAATATGTGGTTGCAAATGAATATACGAATGAAAATGAAAATTTTTAATGTGACTCAAACATGGGCTAACTTATTTTGACCCTTGATCCTTTGTTTTTTCGGAGTCGATGCCTTGATCGGGTCGATTCTCAAAACATTGTCTAAAAATAACATTTTTTGCTTATTAATACCATTTCGCTTATGTCGTTAGTCTCATAAGTAACGTGGATGGACAACTCAAACAACGTTGTTAACCTCACGAACTCATACGAGTTTTATATGTTGATGAGCGAATATCCATCTTTCATCTTTGTGACTATTTATTCGAGTAATACTATTTTACCAACAAAATGAAGATGAAAGTTGTTGATCTCTACAAAGAGGAACGCAGAGAAAGATGATCCTCTTCACCCACTGAAATCTCCATCCTTTTATCTTCTTCTTCGTTTCCTTGAATTATTGCATTAAACAACATTAAATTTCGTGCATGATTGTCAAATTGCGTCTGCATAATCACGTTCATTCCACCCTCTTTTAGTTTATACTTTGCAGCCCATCTTTGTATCTTCCCAGAAGTAGTTTTCGGGAGATAACCAGATTTCACCAGAACAACCAAACCCACTTCAATTTGCTCTTCCTTGATCACAGATTTTCTTATTTCTTCACAAATTTTCCGGGAAAAATCTGGGTCGGATTGAGTTTTCTGCAACTCTGCAACAATGACTATTGTTCTTGAAACCTGGAACGCTGCAAGGCAGCCAGGTCGGAGGAGATTTGGACTTGAATTATAAGCTGTGGTTTCGACGTAATGAGGATGGATTTCTCGACCATTCGAGAGTTTAATGATGTCGGAACATCGCCCTATAACGTATAAGTATCGATCTTGGCCTATGACAATTCCCCTATCACCCGTTCTAACGAAGTTCCCAGTGAGTTTGTTTTTGATTCTGACATTGAATACTTCTCTTGTTAACGAAGGGTGGCTGAGGTATCCATTGCCATTGCTTGGTGATGAAATCCATATTTCTCCTTCAATTCCATCATCAACAAGCTCGTGAGTTTCTTCGTTCACGACTAAAATTTCGATGTCTTCTTCTTCGTCTTGTCTTGAAGAAGCTTGCAGTCTTGCACTGGGCAAGAGCTTGTTGTAAATTGGGAAATTGCCATTATTTCCACTTCTCCATGCCGTGGACACGAAAGTACAGTTTTCGGCTAAACCGTAGGATGGAGAGATGCACGCAGGATTAAGCCCGAAAGGCTTGAAAACTTCAATAAATTCTTCAATTGCGGCCTTGTAGATTGGTTCGTTGATGATAATCAGGTTCTTCATGCTGCAGAGACGTATAGGAATGATTCCGGTTTTGAAACCCCCACGCTTAACAACAAGTGGCAAAGTGAAGGACGGAACTGGTGTACAAGTTGCCTTGTACTGTGTGATCAACTCGAGCCATAGCCTAGGCCGGTTTATGAACGAAGTAGGCGATGTTAACACGCATGTAGCACCTGATATTACGGTGAGTAACAGAAACATAAGCCCACAATCATGATACTGAGGCAACCAAGAGACGATTACACTATTTGGATGAAGATCGTAGGCTTTTCTAGCTGTTCTAACATTGTGGGCTGCTGCTCCTGCTGTCAAGAGAACCGGTTTAGGAATCCCGGTAGCACCAGAAGTGTACTGAATTAAGTACAAATCATCAGGCTTACAACCATTGTATGATGATAAATTCCATTGAACGTTAGCTTTTCCAGCCTTTATTTCCTCAATGGGAATCCATTGAAGCTTCTGTAAAAGCTCGGAAAGTCTCTTATTGGTCGAGGAAGATAAATACAGTCGAACACGATCAATATAACCCTGGAGGGCCAAGGCTGCTTTAGGCCTTGCTTGGGACAGAACCCTGACAAGGCGGTGGTAATTATCATTGACAAAAGAAGGGTGTGGAGGGATTACAGGGACTGCCAAAAGACCTGCTCTTTGACAAGCAAAGATTATCTCTACAAGCTCGAGCCCGGGTGCACATAAAATCACTACAGTGTCACCTCTTTGTAGCTGAAGTTGCTCGGAAATCGACTGCACTGAATTGTTCAGCTGCTCGTAAGTTAGAGACGACGAGCAACTGGACACTCCATCAGGGCTATCTTCGACCCAAACGAAGGCTGGCTTGTGCTTAAATGCCGGAAGTTTAGCCCACACCGGTAGGTATAAATCGACAACCGGCTGCTCAGGGAAACAAGGATCATAGTTTTCATACTTCATGATTCTTTTCTTTGTTGATTCTCAAGTATTAAACAAGTATGCATGATACGTTAATATATAGTAGGCAAGATGAACATATTTTTGATAATGGCGAAGGAATTTCATACTGTCAAAGGCACATAATACAAATTGCTGAGTTATGACTGGCAAATATTCCACGAATATCCCACTTGGATTAATGTTTAAAAATGGTTTTCCGATGCTTGTGTGTGTTTTATCGTTATATCCCATGATATAAAGCTCTAATTTAGCTGCCCTGGAAATTTTATAAGAACCATGAACTTAATCATTTAATTTTTTTTTATTGGGTTAAATTCTCCGACCTCATTGAGCTCTAAGCGAAATTTTTTCTCGAGGCAAATACACTTAAATACTGAGGACTTATTTTTTTCAAAACCTGGAAATTGATTATATGATTTCAAAGTCGTACAAATTTGGAACAAAATAAAATTTAGCAAATCCAGCTTACGTTTTACAATTTTATTTTATTTTTGTTTGTTTTGTACTTCGAAGGTGAAGTGTGATAAGTCAATCTTTTTATTTTACTGAATTTTCGAAATGAATTTACAAGTCGTTTTCTAAAAACGGCCAAACCGAACAAAGTATTTTTTTAGCTGCTAAATTACAAAAGAAAGAACAAATAAGTAATAAACAAGGGAGGGTTTGATAAGGTAATCGGATTAACCTCTAATTTTATATTTAAAAAAAAAAAAACTAGTGTTGTTTCTTTTCTCTTGTAGCCGCATAGGTTTTAAATTTGTGACCATATCTACTTTCTAGCTCTCTTTTCGTAAAATTATTAGTAACCGAAATATTAGTTGATCGCACAAAATTTATGGATAATAAATGCGTAGACAAAGTTGGCTTAGATTATGGAAAAACGATGGAGGGTTTGAACCCAAAAATTCAAAGCAAACTACACTCAAAAGAGTTCGGCCACGGTGAAGAAAGCATAGAAAAACATCTAAAACATTCTATTTTTATTTACTCCCTTGGGAATGAAATAAAACTTTCGTAAGTTATACAACGGTTTTTTTCCCCTTCCTATCCAAGTAGAAAAATATCAGAACGTTTTTTTGTTTTTTGTTCTCTCTTTTATCACCCATTCAGAAACAAAGCTACCTATCTACCCTAGGTGCCAAAAATGGACCACATATTTAAATGGAACAACACAAAGGGAAAAGAAAAATCAAATCAATTTTTATAGTAAAAGAAACACCATACATTTGTAAACCATAGAACTATTAAAATTGCCCTTTTTGTATTCACATATCCAATAACAACTAGTTGCAAGTGGGGCTAGGATCAAATTATATACATACTAGTCGTTGATACGTGCGTTACACGAATTTTGTATTTATTATTTTTTTATTAGTGTAGAAATTGTAGATGTTAAAAAAAAACTAGTTTAAGATTTATTGCATTATTCATAAGTCTTGACAGTATATTATTGTCTCGCTAATGCTCCATCTAACAAGGTGATTATTTCAAAAATATAGATTACTGCACAGAGAAACTTACCAAAAATAAAATTGAAAATATCATGTGTATATAGAACATGACAATACATGATAATAGAAACGTTTGACATACAGATTACAAGTTTACGGGAGGAAGAAGTATTTGATTCATTAAATAATAAAGTATGCATCAAAAAATGAAAATGCATAGCAAAGAAATTGTAAAAGGATATCATGCAACATTTACAAAATATATAGAGCAATATATTTGGAAGACCTAGGTTTGAGCAAGAAAGAGAAGTTAGTTTTAGGCTGTGAGTTAAGTGGACTGCTCTACATTGAACAACCAAAATTATTACAAGTGTCTAGTACATGTGAATTTGAAACACGGAACATGAGCACAATTTAAACATAAAATCAAAATGTTCTACTGGAAGAATTCTTCAGCCAAACAAAGGCACATCTAGCGAAATTTAGAAACTTCTCTGGTAGTAAGATGATATCAGGAAAAAATCATGAGATCAACTTCTATGTTATGAACCTTGTATGATTTCAAATGATTGTGTCTTAAGGTGTGATGCTTCTACAGATGAAAGAATGTAACATATTATTGTTGTCTCAGTACACAGAATTCAAATTGGCATTTCCACAATACAATATACAAGCAATTTAATCAAAATTGTGATCAAACTTCCACAGCTTGCTTTCCATAAGAGAATTCATCGGTAACTACCTTGGAAAATAAAAGATAAATTTTTCTTAGATTTTACTGAATAAAATAAAAGGAGGATTTAACAAATTTAACATGTCTTTAAAGCATATTAAGAAAAGTGTTTGAAGCCATATCAGTACACTCAATAGTCAAAACTTGTTTATAATGAGACAATAATATGAATCATTCTATATGACTGCACGTAAATTGAATTGCAAGTGGAATAATTTTTTTTTAATTATGTAATGTCTAAAAATGACGTGCTTACCTTAACTTTGCAGAGTAAAAAATAGCCTCACCTTTGTTAACACGATCAATGGTGAACTTTTCAATTGGAATGCATCAATCGAGCAAATCATACCAAACTATACAAACTTATATGTTTCTAAAGTTATACCACAAGTAAAAGCTAAGAAACACAAGTTCGACACTAACAACATCTAAAGGGGGTGAATAGGTGTAAAGTGCGGAATTTAAAAATATATCGAATTAAACAGCAACAAGTCACTTTTAATTCTTAACTACATGATTAACATACAAGTCAATTTGTCCTAAGTTGAATTATCGCTGTTGTATAATAAACAATAAATAGTAAAGCAGTAAATCAAACATCGGAATGTTCACAGAGAAACCCAATTGGGAAAAACTTCGGGCACTTTGCCAGACAATCCACTATAAATTATCTTAACAAGTTACAGTCAATCAAACTAGACGACCTGTACTATCTGACCATCAGACTGCACTCCTTACAACTCTCCCTGGATCTTGTACTCCCATGCATCAATCATTAGCTGCGTTGTCAAATATCTCCGAGGAATCTGCTACTCTGCAACACTCCCAGCTTTGTAGAACCGTTTATCTCCCGTGGATTACGAAGAATGACACGTTCTTCACAGATAGGAACTCTGTCGACTTCCTTTGATCTTCAGAACTCTGACCGGTGAATAGAAATTGGGTTTGGTATTTTGATATTGCATCTGATATTTTTCTCTCAAAAGATCTCACACAAGATGAATGTTGAAAACAATAATGTGGATGATTCGCTCTCTAGACTTTTCATCTTAATATTCAACCTTAGAAAAACGTACGTGTGAGTTATGATATTTATAGGTAGGTCAAGAAACGAATGGGCCAGGTAAAAACTTTTGAAATCGCAAAATAAAATTTTTCGGACAGCACTGTCGCTCGAGCAAAGGCCCAGCAACAGTTGAGCTACAGCATGTCGCTCTAGCGACGATATTTCTGCTTTTGTAGCTCGAATCAACCCTAGTGATAGTTCAACAAAAATTCACGTCGTTTTCCTCCTTATTCCAAACTCAAAACTCTAGACACACTAACTAACTTTTGAACAAATTGCACATTACTCCTTTAACTTTTACATCCTATCAAATTAAGTCATTTCGTCCACAGAATTTGCCAATTACAAAATTAACTAAAATCTAACAAACTTCATCTTTGGCATTCTGTGACAAAACAATAAAATATGTCAAGACAGTTATCAAATAAAAGTTACAAACTCAAAATAATGACACACCCTACAACTAAAAATTGTCTTGAACGAACTCTGCAGTACCTGTTTCTTAAAATAGACAACTCATACCAGTGTAAAATATGTGAAAAGTAGGATCAATGATAATCACAATTCAAACAGTCCAATTGTAAGTGTCATTTAAGTAATTGTAACCCATAAAGCATATTTTTTTAATTTTACATCACAAGCTAAACTAAGACATAGTATCAATGCAACCCAACATATCAAAACGAAACATTGACACTATCAAAACATCAAAAACTTAATTTAGTGAAACTGAAATTAAACAAATATGCATGTACTCCCCCTAGTAAACTCTCAAAGTATTTAAACAGTAAGTAAATGCATCTATATCTCACCCTAACGACCCCTCAGACATAAAATACAAAGTTCAAAAATCAAGAAATCTCATTTTATAAAACCTCACTTTTTTCTCCCCATTTTTGTCACACAATGACAAAGGACAAAATAAAATCGCACAGCATCTTAATAATATAGGTATAAGCAATCACAAGTATATGCAGTGAATAGTAATCTTTTCCACAACTCCAATTTAAAGTACTCATGGAGTAAATTATATAAGTGACTCATATGTGTTAAGTGTTACTAATCATTTGGTCGTTGGATTCCAAGCCTTAATTTTGTGAGAAATGGCATGCTAAATATCATTGCTAATAAGTATATTTCTCTACTTATGAATGTCAAACACATAAGGCACATTAGAACCTACATATGAATACTCATTTTGGAATTAAAAATTTCTTTTCTCCCCCTAACTTACATCACAAATATTTATCTTTTATAACAACTTTTAATAGGAATGCTCATATATATTATTTTCTTATCTTAAGTGTAGACATTTTTCCATTAAGCGACTAATATGACCCATGTTACGAGTTTTAGGTCGATTAATCCAAGTTAATTGACCATAGGCACTGGGTTATGAAAACCTCAACGGCTTCATTACTCAAATCAAGTAGGTTTCGAAAAGTAACATTAAAATATTGAGCCCTACTTTTTTCTCGACATAAATTGATTCTTGCATGGAAAATATCGAGTTTTGGTCTAATTAAAAATGTCAATTCATATTCAAAGTCACCCTACTAACATGTGTCTGTCATCCCAACTCTCACACGCGCGGTAGAGTCCCACTGTCAATATCATAGTGTTTACAGTGCAGATGGTATATGAAGAGACTTATATTAAATACTCCATAAGTATTCTAAGTTAGTAATGGAAAGTATATTACAGCTCACTAAATAACCTTATTTTTTATTACATCCAACAAAATCAAGTATATTGTATATTATGCTGGAAAACATTTTCCAAATCAAAATCCTTTTGTTCTCGTTTCCCCTTTTTTTCATAAAAAAAACTTCCATCCAAAACAATAATAATAAAAAAATGTTACTTTTTCGTGTAAAAACATGAATGTGTCAAACACAAAATGTATAGAAAAAGTCAAACAAAACACAATAACATAAAATAAAATACATGAAAAATAAGTAAATAAATATGATGCATGCATAACACAATGTCACACAATAGTAGAAAATCAGCATGCATCAAATATACTCAATTAATGAGGTACACAAATATCAATTGTTGTTCTAAGAGATTCAAACCAAAGACCATCCAACGGCTTAATAAATAAATCAGTTAATTGATTCTCAGTAGAAATATGTTCAAGATTCACAATTTGAGTTTCCACAAACTCTCGAATAAAATGGTGTCTGGTGTCAATATGTTTAGTTCGAAAGTGTTGAACATGATTTTTAGAAATATTAATGGCGCTGGTATTATCACAAAACACAGTCATAATGTCATGTTCAATCTCATAATCACTCAACATTTGTTTAATCCAAAGTAGTTGAGTGCAACAACTTTGTGCCGCAATGTACTCAGCATCGGCTATGGACAATGAGATAGAATTTTATTTCTTACTCATCCAAGCAACGAGGTTAACACCAACATAAAAACAACCACCAGAAATATTCTTTCTATCATCGGCATTACTAGCCCAATCGGCATCGGAATAACCAACAAAATCAAGATTAGAGCCCCTAGAGTACAGAGTACCATTAACATATCATATAATACATCGCACGGTGCTCAGGTGTGATTCCTTAGGATCAGCCTGAAAACGCGCATAGACCCCTACACTAAACGCTATGTCAGGTCTACAACATTGAGGTAAATTAGACTTCCTATCATACTCTTATACAGTGTTTGATCAATACTCTTGCAAGTAGGATCTAAATATAACTTGATACTAGTGCTCATGGGGGTTCTAGTGTGTTCTTGCTGTCTAACCCAAATCGCTTGACAAGATTTTTAACATATTTCGATTGAGATATGAATAATCCATCATCAGTCTGCTTGACTTGAAGACTAAGAAAGTACGTTAATTCACCAATCATACTCATCTCAAATTCTTGCTTCATACACTTAGCGAACTCATGAGCAAGGGAATCAACGGGAGAACCAAAGACGATGTCATTCATATAGATCTGAGCTATGGTGATGGTATCCCTAATTCGTCTTATAAACAAGGTTCTATCTGCACCACCTCTCGTGAAACCATGTTTCAGGAGGTATGCAGTAAGCCGATCATACCAAGCTCTAGGAGTTTGTTTTAGCTCAACAAGACTTTATTCAGCTTATATACATAGTGCAGATATTTTGGATTAACAAACCCTTTAGGTTGTTCCACGTAGGCTTTTCCCTGAAGAATACTATTCAGGAATGCACTCTTGATATCCATTTGGTACAATTTGAAACACAAAGTGCGGCAATCGCCAGAAAAATTCTAATGGATTCAACCCTAGCTACCAAGGCAAATGTTTTATCAAAATCAACACCTTCAACCTGAGTGTATCCCTGGGCAACCAACCTAGCCTTATGTCTCGTAATGGTACTTTGATCATCAGTTTTATTCTTGAATATCTACTTAGTACCAATAACATTGCAATCATCAGGCATAGCTACTAAGTCCTAAAATTTGTTTCTAACAAACTGATTTAACTCATCATGTATAGCATTAACCCAACATTCATCCTTAAGGGCCTCATCAACCTTCTTCGACTCAATTTAAGACATATAGCTCACATATGACAAGTTGTTTAAAATCCTTTTGTCAAGTCTCATTCTTTATTCTATATCTCCAATTACATTATCCTTAGGGTGATTCAATTTGACTCTGGACAAATGTGGTTTAGTTTCATTATCAGAAGTAGAATCCTTAGTTGAAACAACCAACTCATTTGATGTCCTTGGGGGATCAGGAAGCTTTCAATTACCTTGACGGGATCAACATCCAACTGTTTTAGCTCAACACACTCTCCTACACCCGATAAGCCCGACTATTCTTGGGATATCCTAAGAATATACCTTCATCACTTTTGGAATCAAACTTTCCCAAGTTTTCTCTGTCTCTCAGAATGTAGCAATTGCTGCCAACACACGAAAGTACTTGATAGTAGACTATTTACCCTTCCAGATCTCATACGGTGTCATGTCGATTTTTGGTCTAAGATAAACTCTATTGATAATGTGACATACAGTGTTTATGGCTTCATCCCAAAAATATATAGCTAAATCTTTACCATGAAGCATATCTCTCGCCATTTCTTGAAGTACACGATTTTTCCTCTCAACTATCACATTCTGTTGTGGAGTGATCGACGAGGAGAATTCATGCTGGATTCCCTCATCCAGACAGAAGTTCTCAATATTCGAGTTTTCGAACTCCTTACCATGATCAATACAAATTCTGGATACAGAATAACCTTTCTCATTTGTAAGTCTCTTACACAATGAGATGATAAAACTGAACACTTCAGTTTTATCTCTTATCAATTCAATCCAAGTGAATCGAGAAAAGTCATCAACCACAACCAAGATATATCTTTTATCACCAAGACTTTCGGTCCTCGATGGTCCCATCAAATCCATATAGAGTAATTCAAGAGGTTTGTTCGTCAAGATCTTAGAAGTTTGTTTGTGGGGTACTCTAAGCTGTTTACCTTGTTGACACAGACCACAAACAGTGGTATCAGAATTACCCAGTTTTGGTAAGCCATTGACAATCTCCTTCTTAGCAAGTTTAGAATGACTGTTATGGTTCATGTGACCCAGTCGTTGATGCCACAACTCAGTGACGTTGATCTTGTCACTACTACACATGTAATTTGAATTAGGTAAGACTTCGTAACAATTTTCAGATGTTCTCACACCTTCAAGAACAATGTTACCAGTCGAGAAATACACAGAATACCTTTTCTGGACAAAGGTAACCTCAAAATAAGCATCACAAATTTGACTGATGCTCAACAAATTGGACTTTAAACCTTTCACTAAACGTAACTACACCACCATTCCATTCATCAAGTGAAGAAAACACAGATTTGTCACCACACATATGTCTTGAACATGCATTGTCAAGATACCACATGGAACGATTTTGAACTTTGAGAGCAATGTGAACAACACGACAATTCAACAAATCTCCAAATCGTTTACTCTCATCCTCAATTTCTCCTTTTTATCAATTTCACAATCAAATGTAATTTCAACAATCGAGGTGAAGGCCATATAATCTTGTTCATCCTCACTACCAGATGTCTCATCCAGAGAAATGGAATCTAATTCCTCATCACTTATGTCACAGCTAAAGTCATACGACGTTCTTTACCCGAACTCTTCTTCAAATTAGAACATTCACTCTTAATGTGAGCAGACTCCTTGCACTCATGGCATTTGACAGATTGAGATTTACTAACGGGAGTCCTATAGGTGTTTTTCTTACGTCTACCTCTCGAGAGTTTACTAGGGATTTCACTACTCCACTCGTGAGGCTTTCTCCTATTCCTCATCACCTTCTAGAATTTTTTAACGAAATAAGAAACTTCGTCGCCTCTAAGGGTCTCAGTATCAGTGGATTCGCTCTCTACTTCTTTAACAGTGTTCATGGCGATGAATTTAACCTATTTAGGTTGTGGGCAGTGAGTTCATAAGTTTGAAAGGATATTTCGAGTTCTTCAATTTTAACCTCATCCAAGTCCTTACTCTCTTCTATAGCAGTGACCTTAGGTCTAAACCTCTCGGGCAATAAGCTAAGGACTTTCCTAACAATCTTGGTCTCGGGGATCTTTTCACCTAAATTAAAACTCGAATTGACAATATCATTGAGTTTATCGTAGAAACTATCAAATGTCTCATCATCAACCATCATTATCTTTTCAAACCTAGTGGTTAATATCTGCAGTTTAGAGTTCTTAACCGTTTTAGTTCCCTCGTGTGTGATTTCTAGAATATCCTAAACATCCTTAACATTTTCACACATCGATACATGCTTAAACTCTTCAGCGACAGCCATGAACAAGGCATGAAGGCCCTTACTGTTCCAATTACACTCATCCAAATTAGTTTTGGTCCATAGTGAGATATCAGTAGGTGTAACTACACCAGCAACAGTTGTTGTAGGCAGAGTCCACCCATTTTGCACGCTTATCCAAATACATTCATCCAAGGCCTTAAAAAAAACTCTCATTTGAACTTTCCAGTAGGCATAATTGCTTCCGTCGAAAAACGGAGGCACATACAAAGACTGGCTCATCTAGACTTAAGAAATAAGGGTCAAGAATCGATTGAAAGCTTTGATACCAATTGAGAAATGCAAGTTTGACCTCAACAACACCTAGAGATGGGTGAATAGGTGTAATATGCAGAATTTAAAAATATATCGAATTAAACAGCAATATATCACTTTTAATTCTTAACTAGATGATTAAACATACAAGTCAATTTATCCTAAGTTGAATTACCGTAGTTGTATAATAAACAATAAATAGTAAAGTAGTAAATCAAACACCATGACGTTCACGGAGAAACCTAACTGGAAAAAACTCCGAACACTTTGTCATGCAATCCACTATAAACGATCTTAACAACTTACAGTTAATTAGACTAGACGATTTGTACTATCTGACCACCAGACTACACTCCTTACAGCTCTCCCTGGATCTCGTACTCCTCTGCACAAATCCTTAGCTGCGTTGTCAAAGCTCTTCGAGGAATCTGCTACCCTATAGCACTCTCAACCTTGTAGAATAGTTTATCTCCTGTAGATCACGAAGAACGATCTGTTCTTCACAGATAGGAACTCCTGTCGACTTTCTTTGATTTTCAGAACTCTGACCGATGAATAGGAAGTGATTTTTGGTATTTAGATATTGGATCTAATGTTTTTTTCTTAAAAGATCTCACGCAAGATGAGGTTGAAAGTCATAATATGGAAGATTTACTCACTAGACTTTTTCTCTCAATATTCAACTTTAGAAAAATGTACAGGTGAGTTATTATATTTATAGGTATGTCAAGAAACGAATGGGCCGGGTAAAAAGCTTTGAAATCGCGAAATAAAAAATTTTCGGACAACACTATCGCTCGAGCAGCGACAGTCGAGTGACAGTCTATCGCTCGAGCGAAGTAGGGGCGATGGTCTAGCGACGATATTTCTACTTTTGTAGCTCGAGCCAACCCTTGACGACAATCCAGCAAAAATTCGCGTTGTTTTCCTCCATGTTCCAAACTCGAAACTCCAAACCTACTAACTAACTTTTGAACAAATTCTACGTTACTCCTTGAACTTTTACATCCTATCAAATTAAGTCATTTTGTCCACAGAATTTGCCAATCACAAAATCAACTAAAACCTAACAAAAGTTAATCGACAATAAAACCTTTAAAAGTGACATAGATATAACGTGGTAAAACAAGTTCATCGGCTCAAAATATCATAAATCACACATGTAGTAGTTAAAAACCTATTTGCTAGCATTGAGTACGAAATCAATCTAATACAAGAACTAATCAAAAACATGCCTAGAATTGATGAAATAGTAGTTCAAACACATCACATGACAAAGTAATCAGTGAAGAAAGTCAATATTAACGCATTGTATAGTTACATACCCAACCTCTGAACTGTGGGAATGCTAAGTCATAGATCAAATTGAAAAATGTATCAGAAATAACACTGCTATATAGAAAATCAAATTACATATCTTGTGAACGGTATATCAAAAGAAGTTAAATATGATGACTAAGTAATCTGACTCATTCACGTCCACGTTGTAATTTTTGAAATTCATTATACGCATGGAAACTTCATTTACAAAATTCAAAGGAAACTTGCAGATGTTTTTACAAAATATTATTCCAATTAAATATACCTATAAAATATAACATTCACTATTTATCTCCAATTATATATTTGAACACTTGCGAAAATAGAAAACGGTACTTACCACAATTTCAGATCCCCTTGGCTTTGAAAATGCTTCATCCCTATTAACACGAGATTACTGATATGGTTTTGGGCAACTTCTATAAATTTATAGGGAAAAATTATTGATAAGTCTCATAAAACACAAAATCAACAAAAAAATTTGAGAAACATGTGAACACGTTTTTTTTCTGCTTACATTCTTATATTATATGTCACTATACCAAAAACCCACATGCGGTCACACATGACAAGGTTCCACCAGGTATGAAGGTATTGAGAATGTAAACGTCAATGCTTCCCTCAAAATTTAGTAGACGTTAATAATGTAGATTCAGTGGATCGACTTTTGGAAATAGAAGATTATGGTAAATTTTATTCATTACATTTGATTATAGTCTTTAGTAAATATATGTATTTATTTTGGGAATACTTTTCGTTGTTTTTTTATTTTATGTAGTTTTAAAGGCACGGAAGAAACGAATGGCTGTATCGTGTCAGAGTATTACTGTTACAAAATTCAAACCAGATCTGTAGGCAATTCTGTGTTTCTACATACTGGCAGACTTTTATAATATTATGTAGTGGACATGTATTTTAAAACTGAAACTGCAAAATTATACTTTTTTCGCAATAATCAAAAAACTATATGAGCTGAAGTTTATTAGGGAATTGTAAATAGTATGCAAAATGGTGAGAACAAAGGTTATAAAATAAGCAAATCAATAGTTGTGTATGTTGGATTTATTGGGGGTCCTAGAAATGTGACTAAAAGATATATGGATGCAATGTCTTTAGTTCAGAGAAATGGAAAACTTGATTTTTTTAAAATTAATATGTAATCCAAATTGACCTAAAATAAAACGTGAATTACAACATAATGATAAAATACAAAATAGACCATATTTGTTAGTACACATATTTCGTGCCAAGATTGAAGAATTGAAACAGATTTGATTAAGAAAAAAATGTTAGGTTCTATAGTTGCATATGTTTATGCTATTGAATTCCAAAAAAGAGGATTACCTCGTGCTCATTTCCTCCTAATATTTAAACAAAATTTTAATATTAGAAACCCTTCACAAGTTGACGAAATTGTCTAATGCGAAATATTGGACAAATTCACGAATTCGATAAAATATACTTTGAATTAAAACTTTAACAACTTTTTAAAATGTGCCAAATGGGAAATTAAAACTAAAAACACATTTGGATATGCACTACCAGATTTAGGTTTTAGATCCAAGGGAATGAATATTATTCTGATATATTTAAAAGTTCCATTCAAACTCATAACTCAAACTATAATAATTTAAACAATAATAACGTACCAAACACATCATTCAAATATATAGTCATGATTTTATGTCCAAAATTGATTATCAAGTGTTTAAGCAATCATGGTGTCAAATGATTTTCGAGTCCATGCACATGCAAATTGTTATACGAGAACTTTAGAATTTTTAAAATTTGTCAATTATTTATCAATGAATTTTTATTTTTCAATTTAATACGTTTGAACTATGTATAACAATTTTATACTTTATGAAAGAAAAAGAAAATGTTAATATTTAAAGGATACACTGCATAAGAGATGATTAGTCAATTTACGTGAAACTCATTGTAGATATTTTGATGTAATAATATATGTGGCTCATATCTCTAATTAATGAAGTTTAATAAAATAATAAAAGAATGAAAGGATTTAATGAAGTTAAATGAATTATTTATATTCTTGTCTTATGCATGGTACAAATAAATGAAGGGGTACTTAAAAAATACCCTTAAAATTAGAGATATTTTGAAAAATACCCTTAAAATTATATGAAAGATTTTTAAGAAGTAAAAAATACTATGTAAAATAAAAAAGTGACACAATATCACTTTTTTTTATAAAAATGGTCACTTTTTTACTTTTTTAAGTGAAAAACTAAAAAAAGTTACAAAACTAAAAAAAATGACACTTTCAAAAAGTAATACAAACTCAAAAAAGTGATATAAACTCAAAAAAGTGACAAAACTAAAAAAAAGTGACACGCACTCTCAAAAAGTGATACAAACTCAAAAAAAGTGACAAATATCAAAATAGTATCATTCATTTGTATTTTTTTATCTGCTTAAAAAGTGACAAAAAACTATAAAAAGTGAAACAATGTCACTTTTATATAATTGACAATTTTGACATCCTTAGATAATAATGCATAAAACTAAGTGATAGTGTGACACAAACTCAAAAAAAAAGTGATAAATACCAAAATAGCACAATCCATTTGTGCAATACCAATAATCATGTTCTTAAAATAATCAGTACGTCCAGGCTAATCCACGTGCTGATTATGTTAGGAAAATATTACATATTATTTCTTTTTCTTTTTTTTTCTTAAAAAGTGACAAAAAACTAAAAAAAAAAAGTGAAAATTTTAAAAAGTGACACGATGTCACTTATATAAAACTGACGAACAACTTTGACATCCCTAAATGGTACTGCATAAAATTAAGTAAGTGACACAATCTCACTTTTATAAAAAAGTGACATAAATTAAATATAAAAAAAGTAACAAGCAATAAAAAAAATGTGATAGAAAAAAGTGACAAACACTTTTCATATAATGTAACAGAATTCACATTCTTATTTTGTCTAACACCTTTCACACATCAATATCTAATTGATTCAAAGTTTTCTTTTTCATATGTATTACCATAAAACAGAGTTTGAATTGGTATGTTCAAATTTTCAAAAATACACACATATGCATCTAGTTAATTACTCCAAGTATATAGTGTGACTTTTTTTTGACAAAAGTGACAGAATGTCACTTTTTTGTGTCACTTTTTCATAGAAAAGTGACAGAATTCACATTTTTATTTTGTTAAGGACATTTTCACACATCAATATTTAATTGATTCAAAGTTTTCTTTTTCATATGTATTACCATAAAACAGGGCTTGAATTGGTATGTTCAAATTTTAAAAAATGCACACATATGCATCGAGTTAATTGCTCCAAGGATATAGTGACTTTTTTTTTTTTTTGACAAAAGTGACAAAAAGGTGACAAAATGTAACTTTTTCATTTTTTCATAGAAAAGTAACAAAATTCACATTGTCATTTTGTCAAACATCTTACATGCATCAATGATTTAACTGATTCAAAGATATTTTTTCATATGTAATGACACAATCCATTTACACTATAAGTTTTAAAATAAACCTAACCACGAAATCTAAATAAAATTGAGGAACTAATGCATTTTCATTTTAAAATTCTTGGCACAATACAACGACACAATACATTAAAGGGTTTTTTGAGCTCTTGAATAAAGAAAAATGGTGAAGAAGAAGAAGAAATCAATAACTACTTCTTGGTCCTCGAAACGGGATATGATGCTCTTCAATTTATACTAAAATTGATTCATTACGTGAGCTTTAGAGATAAATTACCTGAATTTATGTGCTGGAATTTACATGGATAGCAATAAACAATGAGAAAGGAAGTAAACCTTTGGGCAAAAAATGGAAACAACAATTTGGGTTTCAAAATAGACCAAATCTAAGGCGCCAATTTGAAATGTTGCTCATTATTAAGTTGCAAGCTATTTCTATGAACACTCTCTCCATTCCTACTTGAGCTCCATCGATTTTAGCAACCATGAATTGGACGTGTTTAGGGGTCGGGAGATTTTGGAAATTTTTTAACATATTAATTATGTTTTTAAATATTTAATTAGTTAATAGGTTATTAATCAAATGAGTTAATTTTTTAGGATATTAGGCCTAATTTGCCCATAAATGAATTTGAGACAAATACCATATTTACAACATATACCGAATATGCAACTTATCGTATATACAACTTACCGAATATGCAACTAACATACCGTATATGCAACTAACATATTGAATATGCAGTTTACTATTGCATCTATAGTAACTACAAAGTGCCCTTTATATATAGTAGTGATATGTAATAATAGCATATACTCACCTTTCAAATGTGTCCCACAATCAAGAAATCGGTAGAAGCCAACTTTAGAAACAATTACATAATAATGCATACAATATCGACGATTAAAAACCAAAGTTTCATTTTTTCATAAATTTGAAATCGATTACCCAATTTTTTTTTCCTTGTTAGATCTATTAAAAATTATAAATCAACTAAATTGTTATTAACTATCGTATTTTATTATGGTTTAAGATAATTATGTGATACGAAAAACAATAAGAGTATGTTTAGGAAGTGTTTATAAACAATTTGAATTATAAATATCATGTATATGTCATGGATGTGTGAGTGGGAAATGAGATGTGGGGGATCGGTGCATCCGACTAATGTTCAATATTCAACGACAATTTTAATATTAATCGCTATGCAGTACTATTGGTAGGACTCGATCGAGTTCCAAGTAATAATCGGCCAATGCATTTTGATTAATTGGTGATACATCAAGTGAGCCCACGAAGTTAATGTTAATTTTTTTAAAGAAATGAATGAAAAAGGAGATACATATTAAGCCCCTGCTTGACCCACAATATTTTTCTCATTCTCATTCTTCTACTCATTTTCAACCACACATTTTTTCAATAAAATAATATTTTTCATCACATCATTAATTTTTCCTTCTTTTTCAACCACATATTTCTCATCACGTCCCTTCAAAAAAATGCATTCTCTCATTTTAATATGTACCAAACACGCTCTAAGATACTTTTATTTTAAAGAAACGCATACACATATTATAAGCATACATTATATACATGAGGTTTTCTTGTTGAGTGTTAGCTCATTCCACGTTATCCATATACAGAAATGAATGGTTATATGTGGATAACCCTCGAAAAGTATGTATAAAATGACTTGAAGATATATAAACAGTTTATAAATACAAGTCAAGTGGCTTATGAGAAGATAGATTATAAAATCAAGATTATAATTTATAACGTAAAATGTAGAAGATATTAGAGAGTAGAGAGTTAGAGTTGGGTGGAAAAAAAAGTGGAATGAGTATTTATAAGGAAAAGGAAAAAAAGGAAAAAAGTTCAATGACTGTTTGATTACTATTTAAAGTTCAGTGATCGTTTGCCAAACGGTCACTTATTTAAATTGGGAAGCTCGTGGCTCGTCAATTTACGACCGTGGCTCGGGTTCGAGCTCGTCAAAAGACGAGTGTGAGCCGCTCGACTCATTTGCCACTCTAGTACAATCTAGTTTGATGAGTTCTTCTCAAGCCATTATTGGCTTGTGTTTTGATTGTGGCTTTAGGTCCTATCCAGTTTGGTTTCACAATAATCCAATATATTTATTTACTACATCAATTTCTTTTTTTTTTTTATTGTTCTGGTGTGTTTTGATGTGCTTAAAAGTTTCATGTTTTTTTTTTCCTTCTGCAGTTGGCCTTCACTTTTAAAATATTCTTAAATAATGTATTTACAATCAACTATGTAAATCTTTTTCTTTGTTTCACTTAGTTTGGGGTTCGATATACTAAAGAATCATGTTAGATTTATCGTTTAAGATAAAAGTGCGTGATACTAAAAATAATGAGAGAATGTTTATATTTTCCAACTTAAATAGGGAAGGAGTGAGGGATCAAATCTTTATTTAATTCGGGATTTACACTAGAAATATTGAGTATTAACTTCCTTTTAAAACTTTGACAATGTTAAGAGTAATAGTTAAAACAATTATTACACTGACGTAATCTTTGATATAATGCCACACGACATTCCATCATTGGATTGTTTGAAATATAGTCAACTTTCGCATCAAATCATGTGTTGCCATCTCGGATTATGTCATTGCATCTGTTAATTTTTTCTAACAAAATGGCAAAATCCTAATTAAAATTACTATATAATGATTATTGTTTTATAGTTTAACAATGTAGAATTTTACTCTTCACTCGCGCCATCTAAATGGTAGATTGTTGTCTACTAGTGATTTTAGACAAATCAAAATGCCCATTTAAATTTCACCCTAAACATTAACCATGTTACAAGAGTAATCGTAATCCTTATTTGTTATTATCGTTTTCTTTATGCAACTACACCATTTTAGAATTGAGTTAATTATCTCAATACTGAAAAATTAACCAAGTAAAATTGATGATTTTCGTGTACAAAATATTTAACTTCGACATAAACTAAAAAAACAAATCAGCACATTCACAAATTTCCTCAAACAAAGAAAAATCCAAGTCCCATGTGCTTAGAAAATATAGAAATATAAATTCTTGAATAGACAAAGTTGGTTCCAAATTAATCTCATATTTTGAATCACCTACTCCCATTATTTTGTACAATAGCTAGGATCTACATGATCTTTATGATTTACCCTAATCATATCACGCTATTAAGCACACCAAACTTTCATGGTGGCCCGCAAATAATTGTCCAATCCCCCACTCCAACCCCACAATCCACATACACACATTTAACGCAAATAGAGGACACGACAAAAATCTAGGCACCAAATCCCTGCTTACTACCAAATCTTTTCAGCGCAGCGGTATTTCAAGAACGCGGTAAAGAAAATCTTATTGCCCCAAAAAAGTGATTTTGGGTTCATAGAGTTGCGCAGATTAATCAATAATCAGTTCTTGAATAGAGTTTTAGTGGGGAAAAGGGCCAAAAATGAGTTTCAGAGAGGAGGTTGAAGATGGGAGGGGGGATCTGAAGAAGCCATTTTTGCATACTGGAAGTTGGTATAGGATGGGTTCAAGGCAGTCTAGTTTGATGGGTTCTGCTCAAGCAATAAGGGACAGCTCTATTTCAGTACTGGCTTGTGTTTTGATTGTGGCGCTAGGTCCTATCCAGTTTGGTTTCACTGTAATCTACTACTTTCCCTTCTTTGAATTTCTATTTTTCATTTTTCTGTGATAATCTTTTTCAGATTATTCATCTTTTATAGCATGTCTGGCTGTGCTTAAACTATCTTAAAAATTACTTGTTTTGAAGTAGGTGCGGGAAGCCTTGCCTTGTGGGTAGATAAGTAGGTTCTGGTCGACTGGGGATTTTTGAAAACCATAGGCAGCAGTAATATTAAACTTAAATTGAATTTAATAGAGATAAATTTTGTAATTCTTGACCATGATTTTGGATAAGCTGAATGTTGAGTTGCCCTTTCTGTAATCTGACTGGAATTTGAACTCTTAGATCTAAAATCGTATCCTTTTGTGGGTTTACAAGTACCTTGTGGATGAGATTACGGAAAAAACACTGCCTCGGTAAATTCAACTTAAAAGGCTTGGATTGGACAGAGATAAATTTTGTAATTCTTGAACTTAATTTTGGATAAGCTGAACTTCAAGTTCCCCGTTCTATTGGTGACAAATAATTGGAGGATAATGAGAGAGCCTTGTTTAGTGGAATGGATTGGGGACCGTGGAATCAGGATTAAGAATGATTTTGTTTAAAGTAAAATAAATGCTTGATAACTTTAAATTTTCAGTCCCAACTAACTCCATGTCACTATGCCTTGAGTTAGGACATCTACTGGAAATTGAACTTGAAAAATTATGTCCTTTTATAGGAAAGAAGATTATTTAGCAGTAACACAAAACTTCAACTTCAAAAGCTGAGAAAATTATGCAATTCTTGACATTCAATTTCGGACATGGACTTCTAGTTGCACTTTATTTTTTCGTAGTTTCTTTTATATTATCTGTTTAAGTTGCCAAGAAATTGACTGAAAATAGAATCCATATTATGCCCTTTTTGTAAAAGTATTATGTTGACGTGAAATTGAATTTAGAAGCCGGAATCCTGAAATTCACTTTGGGATAATGCTGAACTTAAATGGTTATTTTATGCTCGTGATAGTTTCTTGGAGATGATTATGATGGCACTGAATTAAAGTCTCGGGATTAACTTTTTAAAAGATAATTTTGGGTGGTATTATTTCTTATTTTGAACTTGAGGCCCCAGTTGGATGTTAACATGATGTAAGGGTGTTTAGGATATATCTATTTTCTTTTCCTCTTATAAATGTGCCGATATACAGATTATGAGTTTATCTAATGTTTTTCTTGTTCTCGTGAAGTGTGGCTATTCTTCACCAACACAAGCTGCAATCACTAAAGATCTCAAGCTTACAGTATCCCAGGTTTTTATGAGAACGAATTTTTCTTGCTGTGGATTAACAACATAGTTTATTATACTTACCGACTTAAACAATTTGGCCAGTTTTCTTTGTTCGGTTCATTATCAAATGTTGGGGCTATGGTTGGGGCAATAGCAAGTGGTCAGATTGCTGAGTACATTGGACGAAAGGGGGTATGAGTGTTTTACTAATCTTAGTAGTTACTTGTATCATTTTAGCTACGTGTTTTTCTTTTTTACTCAACTTTTTATCTGTTTTGTTAATATGCAGTCTTTAATGATTGCTGCCATTCCTAATATTATTGGTTGGCTTACAATATCGTTTGCCAGAGTGAGTTTTTCCCACATGATCGGTAGCATCTCGTCTTTTATTGTCTGCTTCAAGAACCTTAATTAATTCTTCTGATTACATTTTCTTTTACATTAGGATATTTCATTTCTGTACATGGGAAGATTGTTGGAAGGTTTTGGTGTAGGAATTATCTCTTACACGGTACATACGAACCTTTTGTGTGGTTATTCTAGATGTTAAAAAGAATCCTAATGGACTTGATGGATCCTTTTCTCCCCTTGAATATGAACATAGGTGCCTGTATATATAGCTGAGATAGCGCCTCAAAATATGAGAGGTGGATTGGGCTCGGTGAACCAGGTTAGCCTCTTATTTTATTTTCATCTGGACCCATTAAACTCTAAGACGTGACTAAATTCTACTTTGTTCCACGATGCAGCTATCCGTGACAATTGGGATTCTTCTTTCATATCTACTTGGACTATTTGTTAACTGGAGAGTTCTTTCTGTTCTCGGTAATTCTCTTTAGAACTTTTGATTGATGAATCCTCGTCAAATACTAAATTTGAATAAATAAATATGCTCCATCTCTAACGGTTTTTGAATGAGGTGGTTCAACATGACATCACGATGAACAAAAGTCTTGAGTTCAAGTCTCACCATCATGCTTTTTTATGAAAATTTTGAATGTGACATACCTTTAATAAGAAATGAATCTGGCCTGCACAGGAAGGGGTTTGTTTAAGACTAAATTTAAATAAATAAATTCTTCACGTTTCTAACTGGACCAAAGTTAACATGGCCCCTTGAACTTGCTAAATATCTAGTTGCTTCTAGTGGATTTAGCAATGAACGGAGCACAATGGTGAATTCATGTTGCTGACCTCAAATTTAATAGGAATAAGGATTTGTTTGTTTTTTGTTGTCATTGCCCATCTCTAATAGCTTCAACTTTGATGGTTTATTTTTTCTGAATTTATGACTATGGCCCTGAAATGAATCAAAATTAATATTTTAATCCCGGATTCCTCTTATATTAGTGCTTCTTCTTGCAGCTTTTTCAATTGGTTTTGTTTAACTTATTGAGTTTGAGGATAAAGTATTGATGCCGATGTGAAAACGAAAAAATCGAACTTTTTAAAATACAAATCCCCCTTTCCCCTTGCCATGGCAAATCTCCCATGTAAGTCGTGTGGATCCATAATCTGTCAAAAGCTTACTATAGCTCCCAAAGTGTGACCTTTATTAATTCCAATTTGCAGGAATATTGCCTTGTCTGATATTGATACCTGGCCTGTTTTTCATCCCGGAATCTCCTCGGTGGTTGGTGAGGTTCATGAAGGAGTTTGCTAAACCAATTCTTCATTTTCCACAGTTACAAACTAATGCAAGTGTCCTCACTTAAATAGGCAAAAATGGGAATGACTGATGATTTTGAAGCTTCCCTGCAAGTTCTTCGGGGGTTTGATACTGATATTACCCTCGAGGTTAATGAAATCAAGGTATGCCTTTTATGACTGTTTTATAAAAACTGCATAAGTTGACATTTCAAGTAAAACAGTGGCACAAAAATACTCCCTTTACTGTTTCTTCTAACAAAATATAACCAATTTCTTGAAGAATCATAAGGTCATATGATATGTTTTTGGCATGCAGAGGTCCGTAGCATCATCAACAAGCAGAAGAACGGCAATCCGTTTTGCAGATCTCAAACTTAAAAGATATTGGTTACCTCTCATGGTACTTGGCTTCTCGGATAGGTCCTGCATTTGAACGCGATCATCACGTTGAGTTTTTTTTACTAATTTTCTTTCCCTTTTATCCTGCAGATAGGAATCGGGTTACTTGCTCTGCAACAGCTCACTGGAACTAATGGTGTTCTGTTCTACTCTACTACTATTTTTGAATCTGCTGGTAGGTTGTAACTGTTTCTTCCTTTTCTTTTAGAAATGGGAAATAAACTTCTACTTTCTTTGTTGAACTCACGATGACATTCAAATTAGCACCTCGCTTTCAATTTCTAGCATTTTTTATGATATGCATGTTGGTACTTTGCTTTCAATTTCTACTCAGTAGTTAGAGCATGTTTGGCTAAGCCCAAAAAAATGTAAAAGTATTTTTTGGAAAGTAAAGAATTACTTTTAAAATAGTTGGGTTTTGAAGTAAAAGACCCCGAAAAAAGTAACTTATAAAAAGCCTCAAACTTCTTTTGCAAAAGAAGAAAAATATTAAAAAAAGTTTACTTACATTTGGCAAAGTTTAAGACGTAAAGGGCTTTTATCTTGAATGAACAGGGATCTCGTCGGGCAATATCGCAACAGTTGGTGTTGGTGCTATTCAGGTGAAGCATTGAATTTCACATATGATATTGGCTTAAATTGTTGTTTTTGAATCTTTTAAAAAAAGAACTTTGCATGTCTATTAGGTCATTGCTACTGCAGTTTCAACATGGTTGGTGGACAAAACCGGACGGAGGATTCTACTAATTGTAAGTTAAAGCAATGTATATAATTTTGCAGTCTACAAGCAATCGGTATACCTGACAAAATATATATATGGGCTGCAGACCTCCTCTTCTGGGATGGCTATTAGTCTCCTTCTTGCTGCTGTTTCATTCTTTTTGAAGGTAAATATGCTATAAAATGTCTTTTTACATCCATTTTCCGTGTTTGTTGTTCCTGATAAACAATTTGACCATTTTGCAATTTGAATTATTCAAGGGCTTCGTATCAGAGGATTCTTCTCTCTACAGCATATTAGGAATTCTATCAGTAGTCGGGGTTGTGGTATGTCTTCTTGCAAATACTTTAATTGACGATGATTCCTGAATGTTTGTACACGAGTTATCAATTCAACCAATATTTTCTGTTGTAGTGTATGATTGTGGCTTTTTCACTCGGAATGGGGCCCATTCCATGGCTTATCATGTCTGAGGTGCGTTTTTCTCTACCCCTACATTTCAGTCCACTGCAACTTGTGGATGCTCTTATCCTAATTTTTCGTGCGTTGTTCATTGACTTTGGCACTTGTCTTCGATTTTCAGCTGCTCTCCTTAAAAATACCTGAATAAATTATTGCTAAACAAAAGATTTTCAGACTCTGTTCTGATGTTTTATGTTGATCCATTAATCAAGTTTTCGACCAAAATATCAGTTAATGAAAGAGATTTATTGAAGCTTGAATACGCTATATATGCAGTCAAATGTTGAGAAAATAGTGTCTTTATGTGACCATGTTTCCTTGTATCGTGTACTGCAGATTCTTCCTGTCAAAATCAAAGGCCTAGCTGGAAGTGTGGCAACTTTGATTAACTGGTTTTTTTCCTGGGTCATTACAATGACTGCGCCATTGCTATTGGATTGGAGCAGTGGAGGTTTGTATACTTTTACACTTACTCATGATACACTTGCATCTTTAAACGAAAAAAATTATTTTTCCCGAGTAAAATCGTAAACATAGCCCTCTCCTCAACATTACTAGAAGATAAAATCTAAGTTCCTTGCACCTCCCCAGCTAGAATTTCCAGAAAAAAATGTGACGATCCGTTTTGTCCAAACCTAATCGATCCACTTACCCTTTTTTGGGTAAAATCCATTACTGAATAAGAGAAGAAAGTTTTATTTCTCTACTCCGTTGCAGTAGTAGCAGAGATTTCTCTATCACTATAGGATTGGAATACACGAAACTAATAGTAGCGGAAATGAGGACTCTGATGATGAAAATGTGGTCATACTAAAATAAATAAATAAATAATTAGGGGAATGAGTAGTTGCTAAGGATGTAATTGCTTTAGATCTTCGGGTAGATCTAGTAATAAATGAGCATATTGGAGAAAAAAGGATTTTATGTAGCCGACCCCCCAATTTATTTGGAATAAGGTTTAGTTTATTGTTTTTGGAGTCTTTTTCACAAGGGAATCCACCAGTCTGTTTCCCTTCACGATTCATACGTTTTGACTCATTGTGTATTGTTTCAAATTTTCAGTCATCTTACTCTATGCACAAGTATAAATCTGAACTGGCATTTCTGGGTCTATTTCTCTACCGTATAATAATGCTTTTCTCCCGAGCTTGCACTCGAGTTGCAACACAATAGGATGAGCAAAGTCACTATGTTTTATTAAATCACTTATTGAAGCATCTTGTCTACAGTTTAATCTGTTAGAGAGGGGACTCATCTATTTATTTTCATTTAGCCTTCAATGCTCCTTACATGCAGGTGGGACCTACACATGCACAATTTTTATAAATGGGCGGCGGAGATACTTTAACATGTGACCTTAGGCTACTTCAATACCGTGTTGAATCGCACCTAAAAGCTTAAACTATTGGAGAAGTGACTCATTTAAATTTAGTCTTCAATAGCACACCCACCCACAGAGAGTAGTGCCATACAAAGAAAGAGCATTATGTTCTGGTTCACGACTTTCATGAATTCTGCTTGAAACACTAGATATAATAGTTGCCCAATTCACCCTGTTATTGCATTCTGTTCCTTCGCGCATTACATGTTTTGATGTCACTATTTTTCTCATGGTGTCCTTATCTTTAAATTGTAATCATCAGTAGCAGTAACTTGTCCTCATCGTATTTCTCAACTTTTTTGACATTCTTGCATATTTGACAGGGACCTTCACTCTTTACACCGTCATGTCCATTTTTACTGTGATATTTGTGACAATTTGGGTGCCAGAGACAAAGGGCAAAACCTTAGAGGAAATCCAGTTCTCCTTCAGATGAGACTTCTCCATTCTACTTGATAATTTGTTGATGTTATTGTTATTAGATTCACAGGCTACTATTGCATTATACACCAAGCGTTGTTTAAAGACAGACGAGTAATATTTTCTTTGCATCTTTTTGGCTGGAGGGAGGGCGTTGTCTCGAGCATACCATTGTTTGTGTTCATTTGAGTTTCATAGGCTTCAATGCTCGGTGCTCAAAATATATTTATTATTTTCAAATGGGCTTGCTATGCTTTTGAAATTTATAATTGCAAGTGGTCATGTATGAAGATTTTTAATCATTGAAATAAAATATCTATATATACTGTGTTTATGCAAACTTCTTCATGGTTAACAAGCTATAATTCCTCAAATCGTGTTATTTAATTACTTCGAGTGTGTCTTTGGTATGCACTGATGGACATATTGGATTGATCCTAAATGATCCAAAAATATAGAAAGAAATGAGATATATAGAATGTACTTAGCGGACCTCAAACGGAAGTCTCTCTAGCACTAGTTCTAGCAAGATACTTTTAGGATACGACATTTCTTGTAATTAATATACAATTCTCGCAAGGATAGGAGGAAGGAAATGCAGTTGTAATGATTTGTGAAGTTCACGATTTTTCAAATTCAAGAACCATCCCAACCTTTGAGATTTTGGTAACCTTCATCCATTTCAACGTTAGTCAACCCATTTGATCAATGAATTCAAATATTTAGAAGGGCAAAATGGTCATTGCATTATTCTAAAATCTGCTTATCTTGATTTCTCATTTAAGTGATTAATTATTGCACGTGATCGAATGACATTGCCGGCCAACGTGTCACGGATCGCAGCTTTACTTGAGCCCCGTGACACTATCATTGTAAATATTTTAATTCATTTTGTTAAATAGATGGAAAAAACGACCGAGAAGGCGGAAGGTAGTCTTGCTGAGCAGACTACTGTCGCACGATGTCTCTTTCTGTGTTAAGAAGAAAGGTAACTCGTGAAACAACGGATCAATTTTAACAACTATAAATTAATTATTCAGGTATTTACAGCCGGCCTCTTTGTGCTCAAAAGTTAGAGAGAGATAAGAAAAGGCTGTAATTTCATCAAAGCTATCAAATTGCACAATAAAGATCTTCACGTGCTAAAAATATATATAAAAAACAAAAAATGGATGCATGAATAAACAAATCAAATGCACACGAACAGTTTGGTGACGGCTAATGAAGTCAAAAGATGTTTCCAATCAGTGGCGGACCCAGGATGTAAACTCAGTCCGGGCGAACGTTGACTAGTCAACATCGATCATCAACGATCGTAAGAGTGAGATAGTTTATTAATATTTAATTATATAATATTAAAAAATATTCAATATATATGTAAACGCACTAAAACATAAAAATTATATATATATATATATATGAAAACGTAGTTCATTACAACCAAAAGTACTAAAGAAATAAGCAATACAACCTTCAAAAATGAGTTAAACATTGATTTTTTGCCATAAATACAGAATCATCTGCAAAAATAAGTTAAACATTATCACCTTCAAAATTTCCATGTTAAGACAACTCCATAACTTGACAGAAAATTAGTTTCAAAATTCACAGAGTACAATGACACTCAATACTCGTGCTATTCCAATATAAACGTTATCCTTGGTGTCACAGAGTCAATACTCTGACAATTCTTCACCCAGCCATCGCACTAATAAACTAAAATCGCACTTAGCCTCCAAATGCCCATGAAAGCAGCGGACAAAGGCACAAAGACACATTTGAAGGTACTAGACACACAAATATGAAGGCATTTGGCACATATAAATAAACACACACACAGAAGCCAACAATTATGCGTATGTCACAACTTTTTATTTCTCTCAAACAAAGAACTTTCAAGCAATGGTGGACTAACAAAACTCTCTACTTCGTTCATCAGCAGCCAACCCTGCAATTGACACCCCCAGCCACTAGGGAGTGTTCACAAAAAATTCAAAAATCACAAGATTAACATAACCACAACACAATTAAACAACTACATGACATAAGGAATAGAGGAAAAGACAAAAAAAAAAAAAAAATAAAAGAAAATAAAATAAAACAGAAAATAAAATGAGACTCACGTCTCACAACTCACAAGCAAACAGCTCCCTCACGCCTCACAGCCAGGCGTCGAGTCCGAGCATTGTCTCTGGTCTCCAGTCAGGCGCTCACCCACCGGCAGCAACGCAGTCTAGTGGCAAATCGCGCCTCAGCAGTCGCCGACCCTCACTCAACAGGTAGCAATCTCCTCTCCTCACCTACGGGCTACGGTTCTAACTTATGTTTGGGTAATTGGGTTTTCAGATTTTCAATTTGATTTTGTTTATAAATTGGCCAATTAATTGGGCCTTATTTTTTAAAACAACGCCCAAAACTGACCTTCCCCAAGAAAAAACAGTCTACACAGATTTTTTTTCTCACCTTCACCGGCGCTTAGCTTTCCCCTTCCCGACGGTTCTTCATGCTTCCGGCGGACCCAGCACGGGCGGCCGCGGGGGCTGGCCAGATGCTAGGTCCGCCCCTGTTTCCAATTGAAGAAAAATGACAAGTTCTCGATATGGAACCAGTACCACACATGAGCCGGCCGGACGATGTGTTCAAGATAAAATTTAAATGAATAAATTTATAAGCTTGTTTGATCCTCATTATTTTTAAAATAGATTTTTCTCTCGCTTCTTTTTAACCACACATTTTTTATTAAAATAATATTACACACAAACTGAAAATTTTTCCTTCTTTTTTAACCACACATTAGCCATCAATCTACTATTCCAAAATACATGCTTACAATAAAGTGTGGCTCAAACTTCTCATCCAAACAGAGAATCCTAAAAGTTGTTGAAGTCTCAAATCGACTCAATAGATTTTTCAAGTGATATATAATATGCCTTCTAACTCGTCTCATTCTAGACCTTTTTCTCGAAGCTGTAATAAACCTCTGAGGCTTGCATTCATGTCCATTCATAAGCATTTACACAATAGATGATAGGTAAATATCAACAATAAGTCGAACAATAGCATGTAATTCTCAAAATGTAAAACAAGATTGACAGATCTCCGTATTCAAGAGCTTTATTTGTAACTCGAAATGAGAACCCTAAAATTTGTTGACATCTTGACTCAACTCAAATAGGCTTTCTAGTGATTTATAATTTGCCTCGTCTCATTCTAGAATCGAGTCTGTTACAAAAGCATTTATGCGCTAAAAGGGAGGCAAATGTCAACAATAAAGTTGAATAATAGCATGTAATAATTATAAAAAGTACAAAACAAGATTGACAAATCTCCAAATTCAAGAGACTCTAGATTTTCCACTAAAGGAGAAAAATTAAAAGCCCAGGTATCAGTTCAATAATCAAATAAAGAAACCGAATAAAAAAGCTCAGTATAAACTAAAAAAACAGCAATGCAAGGCTCGACTACTAACAGAATCCTATTCCGAAAGTACTTTCAGTGGATACCTGTCGATGCAATCCTCCCAAGGACCATTTCGAGAAGGTTTTACATTCCTAAGTGCCTCCCACACTGCACTGTTGCATTTAAAACCACTTCCAAAAGCAATTTGCCAAACTTGATTACCCCTCCTCATTCTTCCCTTTGCCTCGGTGTATGCCAGCTCGTACCAAATCGAGCTCGAAGAAGTGTTTCCGAACCGGTGGAGAGTCATCCTTGAAGCTTCCACGTGAAGCGGGAGCAGCTGAAGATTCTTCTCCAGTTCACCAATTACAGCCCTTCCACCAGCATGTATGCAGAAATGATCAAATGCCAACTTAAAATCCGGAATGTATGGTTTTACACTCTTCTTGAAAAATTTCTTTAGTACCAAAGTAGCGAAGAACAAAAGCTGCTCACTGATTGGTAACACGAGAGGACCCAAAGTAGTGATATTAGTCTTAAGAGCTCCACCTGCAATAGCCATGAGATCTTTTGATAAAGAAACCCCTGTTTTCCCGGCTGAATCCTGCTCCTGATACACACAACGAAATGCCTTATCGTCTGCCCCTTTATGCGTTCACACAACATGAACAAGCTTGTACTTGGACCTCCTCCTATCGGCAGACTTATTAGACAACAAAACTGCAGAACCCCCAACTCTAAACAAACAATTGAGTATCAACATCGACTTCTTGTTCCCGAAATACTAATTCTGTGTAATATTCTCTGTACTGACTACAGCTGCGTATGTATTCCTATGCACCTGCAACAAGTCCTTGGCGCGATCACGCCTGCACTACACCCCATCCCGCCCAAATTGAAACTCCTAATATTCCCCCTCAACTTGTACTTATTCACGATCATAGCCGAGAGTGACGGGGGATTAAACAAACTACAATTCACTACAAGAATCCCTATATCCTTCGGCTTCACTTTAGTATTCGCAAAAAGATTATCCAATACCCCAAACATCACTTGTTCGGCTTCTTCCCTAGCAGCCTGCATAGACGGCCTGGGAGGAACCGAATGCATCGCCTCCGGTGCATAAGTCTCATCCCCAAGCCCTGACCTCTCGAGTATTTTCCTCTGGAACTCTAGAGAGCACACATCAAAATCCCCAGTCAACTGGGAATGTTCCATGAATCGACTAAACGGAGCCTTCAAATTATCCGGTGCCCGATAACACGAATAATCGACAAGATAAACAGATCGAGGCCGGGTCATGATATAAACTGTGGATCCAGATACAAGAAATGCAGAACATATAATAACCGATACAAGATTGTATTGCAAATGGAGCCACAATTGACGAATATCATTGGGATTCATTTGGGATGCCTCAATTAAAAGGATAATCATGATGGGCACTAAACAAAGAGTAAACAAATTAGAGATCAAGTAATGGTACCCAAGTTTGACATACTTCAACTTGACGCTGAGGAGGAAGTCCGGGAGCCTACGGCTGTAGTTGATCTGGACACTCACAGTGGCACCGCCATTTTCTTGGGCATCTCCGGTACCTCCTCCGTCCATGGCTGCGCGTCGACTTCTACTATGTCTAATGTTATTCTGCCACTGCTTGTTGAAATCAAGTAAGAATTTTGAGGAGAATTGGAAATTGACTTTTTAATGGAAATACAATATTCGAGTGTAGGTGGCATGAGTTTTACAATCGATTTGGATAGATTAATGTAGGGTTGTGCTTCTCGTACGTTGGGGCATACATCAAAGTGTCCATTATGGACACCTTGAGCCCCCCATTGGAGGGAGTGCTTGTGGGACCGGCACTCCCTCCAATAGGGGGCCACAAGGTGTCCATTATGGACACCTTGATGTATTCCCCAATGTACCACTAGAATTATCCATTAATGTATTCATAAGTATTCACATTTTAACATATCCATTGCTATTTCGATTCGCATCGATTGATATATTCAATGACATGACCCTAAAAGTGAGCAATACAAAAACAATTCTATTGTCACGAGTATTCTTATTAGTCAAAATATTGAGTGATGTGTCATAGAGCGTCAAACAAGAATTATGGAAATGAGCTCAGACATGTCTGCAATACTTTTTTAAATTTGACAAAAGACTTCATGTGTAATGAGTCAAAAAATATAGAGAGGGGTCTTTGAATCCCTATGTTACGGGTCTACGTAGACCATACGCCTCGTCTGCCACGTGCAAGGGAAAACATATCTCCTTCACACCACATGTTGGATGAGGTGATTATGCATGGACGAACTAATTACGCATGAGACGAACTGATTACCTGTTCCATGAAAGAATCGAACTCATCCGCGAATCGCAGCGAATGCAAAGGCCAGCACTCCACGCCCACATGACCGCTCGGACCTGCCACGCACCTCGTCTCCGCGAAGATCTTTGTATAAGGATCTTTGCAAGGTCAAATCACTGACTAGTTAATGAGACGCATTACATGATGCAAATGATCAACTCATCTGCCACGTCAGAAATCATTTAATGCCCGCCAACTTATGAATTGACAGATTGATGCCTATGAGATGATGGCCCGTCCAGGATCTGAAGTCACGTGTTCCCCCATCAGACGATTCTCCTCTTCCCCTTTTTAGTATAAATACTCTCCCTCTATGATGAGGGAGGGGGATTCGAAGCTTTGGCGTTTTTCATTCTAAAAAATTCACACACTATATTCGCTCACTTCATTGTCGGGCAACATTTTCCAGTTGATCGAAACACTGACTTCACCGTCGGAGTGCTTGCGGCCGCTTCCACCCCATCGAAAAAGGTCACGAGTGACTAACGGTGTACTTACATGCACTGGAAGGAGAACACGTGAAGACTTATTATGTTCGCCATGTGTCATTTCTCGAGGTCAACACCCACTACCTTAAAAGAGAGGATTCATCCTCCATTGTTCATTCTTGAAACCAATGTTTCACACCAATCTCGTTCCAATTTGGTTTTCAACTGTTCACATTCGATTTTATTTTTTTCTCAGTTTACACCAACAGCATCTCTCCAGAACTTTCTTGATCTTACTGCGATTTGCTGCTCTTCATCATGTTATTTAATCGAGACATATACTTTTGCTCTTTAATGTAGGTTAAATAGAATCAAATGGATGAAACTATTTTTAAGAAAACTTTGGATTGCTGAGAGTAAAATTAAATGAAAACAATACTTTTTTATTTTATTTTAGTTTATAGTATTGGAGATTCAACCTTGGGTTTAAATAATAGGAATTCTATAGTTCAATTGTTAAATTCTCCTTATTCTTCATATTAAGTCGGTGGCACATGTTGAAGTTTTTCTATTGTGTGTCACCAATGGCATATCGTACCTCCATATCGCTGTTGTGAACCAGTTCCTTGTCTATAGCTACTCCGTGCGGATTATTGTTGACAATGGAGGTCTGTTTCTAGAATTACTTCAGTTATGGTTTGACAATTACATTTTATGGCCACTATTTCTTCTTGAATTTTATCTATGTTTTTCTCCATCAACCATTTCATTTCCTTTTCTTTTATTTTCTTTACATTTTTTCTCTAATCTCTCAATTCTAGCTCGTTTGTCTCCCCTAATTTTCTTCCTCATAATCTTCGTATTCCAATTAATCCCACTTTCGATGAAAAAACTAAGCAAAGAAACATTTACTTTCTAAATTTCAATAATATTAGTTTAGAAATTGTATGGTTGTGTGTAATTTTTGGTCAACGAGGATTGATCGTAATTTATTGATTTGGGTTTTAGCATCATTTGAAGGATGTAGTCGAAGCATTCAAAAGGGGGACTTTTTGATCAATTGAATTCTCGGATCCAATGTGAGGGATGGTGACTTTATTTAAATTTTGTTTTTGGTGGTTCAGAGGATTTTTATCCTAATTATCGGATTTTCATCGATTGTAATCTGGGTTTCTTTTTTTCATCTTGAGAATCCGTTGAAATTGGAATAAAAGAAACAATTAAGCTATTTGTACATTAAGTTTGACACCCTTGTTGACAGATGAGTGATGTGGCAAGATTGTGATGATTGGATTAAGATGTGAAAGGTGGTTTGAGATTGTGCCAGGTGTAAATTCGGTAAGTCATGGTGTAAACCAGAATGTATGTATAACAAGATTGTAAACGAAATTAGGTTTTGGGTGTTGGGAGTGTTATTGGAATCTGGGGAATTATTGAATTAAATCAATTGCTATGGAGCATGCTGCGAGTGGAAAAATTGAAGCTTGGGAGGAAAATAAAAATAGCAACAGCTTCAATTTTTTCAGTAGTCATTCTGATTCCAAATGCCTTTTCAAGTCATGTCACAAATAAAGCAAAATTAGTTAAAAATATTAGATTCATTCTCAGAAGTACAATGTGTATAAAATGTCTATTTATTTAATGCTCACCATTCATATATTAATTGGGGTTTATCTGGTGATGACACTTTCTAGAGCACTGGATGAATTTACATCAGGGTGCAAAATCATAACATTGTATTCAATGGTAAGTTCCCATTATTTTACTGTAAAAATATACTTTTCATTCGTACATTAGCAGAAGAAAAGATTGATTTGTTGGAACTTTTCTTATACTGCATGTCACATTGTTGTAGATACAGCTTTGCCTTTCAGCAACAATAATCACAGTACTATTCTATGTGTCAAACCAACAGACGTGGCATCATGTAAGAGAGCTCAATTTGTTGTTAAAGGTTTTAATTTATCACAGCCCTTCGCGAGTTATGTTTATTATTTAATGTGTACTTTTTTTTCCTTTTTAGCTTCAATACTTACTACTTACCTCTCTAATATTCAGAAATTATTATGACATTGCCATTGGACATTGTATCAAAACCAATGAAGTGCTATATGTAACTGTTAAACCATTGTTTGGCAAGTTACCATGTGTTGAAAATGTTGTTCAAAAGATTAATGAAGAAAGTGAAGGAATGAAGAGAAAAGAAAACGGTCACATAGAGTTTAGTTCTAGCCGTTAGAGCAGTTTTTTGGTTGAAATGAGGCAACTTTTGGAGGGAAATTTGCAACTCTTCTTTGAGTGTTTTGGCACCAATTCGTGGGTATTGATCTAAGTCTATAAATAGGATAATAGATGATCAATACAAGAGTGAAAAATATTTGATTAAAGTGTTTTCTTTAGAATCATTCCAAAAGAAAAGAAACATTTATTTCTTTCATATTCAATTTTTTCCTTGTGTTCTTGAAGTTTTGGAGAATTCCACAAGTGCTTAAGTGTTGAATTCTTTACAAGACTTGATCAATCATTCGAACCATTGGCCGCGAGACCCTTTAAGCACTAAATTGTATAGGAGAGGGGGCAAATATTGTTTGAGGACAACGATCTTCGTGTTTGGGCCTTTGATTCTTCTATGGAGATGTTCATCATTTATTTCTGGATTTCATGGAAGCAATATCGTTAGAAAAGCTTTTTAAAGATAAGTTTATCATTTTTAATTTAGTTTGTTTCTATTGATTGAATTTGAGTTTCATCATGGTTTCTGTTCTATATGTTGCTGGTCATAAACTTGATTTCTTCTCCATTCTTCTCTTAGGGAAAATATTCCTAACACTATGTTCACTAGAAGGTAGTTATCAAGAATATAATAACGAGTCGCTAGAACATGTTGATGGCGTTGAGGGATTGTTCAGTGACCGAACTTTGCCTGTTCTACTTCTACAGTTACTGAGAGAGGCTTCATCAATGTTATGATTTTTTTAGTGTGTATGTCGTTTTTCATATTTACTTCATGCATCAGTTTGTGCATCATCACTTATATGTCGCCATTGAAATTTACTTGCTCGCTAACCTTGGTATTCTATCTGAAATTATTCAAGGTGATAAACTTCTTTCCATTCATAGATGTTGAGAACGATGTTTGCACTGAGATCTGTACGCTTGAGAGTAAGATAGAATTGGTTGTCTCGTTCCTCCAAGGCACTGAAAAATTGGAAGCACACAATCAAGCTTCTTCTGATAAATAATTTGAAGTCTAGGTTGGGGCACTTGGATCCCAACTCAAACCGTTTCCTTTTTTAAACAGTTCAAATACCTCGTGAAATTTTGTGTCAACCATGATTCGTGTGTTATTGTAAATAAACTCTTGGACATTCTTTTCAGTGGAGTAGTGGGTGCACGAGAAGAACATTTTTCCTTCACCGAGCGGGCGAACTCATTGACGAAACAAAGTAAAAAAGCAAGTAAAAATAATTATAGCTTATTGCTATTATTACGACATGTTTCGTCAAGGGCGGCTTATTTATTATTTGCCTTACAGAGGCTATAATTTCGTACTTCTAAAAGGGCTTTGATGTCTTTATTTTTTGATTTCCTTTGTTATTTGCCTTACACAGGCTATAATTTCATCCTTCCAAAAGGGCTTTGATGTCTTTATTCTTTGATTTCCTTCACAATATTTGCAGTAGAGCATCTATATTTTTTGAGGTTTCTATCACAATTTTTGCAAATATGTATTTGCTCTTTACAGTTGATGGTAATTTTGTATGTTAAATACTCATTTCGCTTCCCAAAAACTCATTCAACGTACATCTCTCTCTTACACTAATATTACCTTCAACAAGAATCAAGCCATGCATTGCATGGCCACAACACTAGTTTGTTAAGAAGAGGCCATAGACGAAAAATGAAAATATTATTGCCCTTTTGAAAGATTTCATGTGTAATGTGTTGGCGCATCAAAAAATAGATAAAAATCTTTGAATTTGTTAAGAAGAGGCTACGGAAGAAAATGTCAATATTATCGCCTTAGAAAGAAAATATTGTATGCTATTGAGACCTTTTCATGTACAAACATCGAGTAAGTTTGATTTAATTCAACTCGATGTTACACGCAAACCTATGCTGGACTAAAAAATCTGAGCTTCTAACAAAGTACAAGATAGCCAAATCATAATGATTACTCCAGGCCATAACAAATCACCAGTAAAATGCAGGATGCATTATAGTCTTCTCATTTCCAATAGTTTACAGATACTACTAACATGTTTCAGAACTTAATACATCCTTTTATATTTCTAGAAAAGAAACAATAAACTATGCTTCCTCAAAATGTCATATATCACAAAGTTTGAGAGAAGAATGTGTTGTTCTATAAAGCCAGGATATCGATTTCATGTGGCATGAAATCATCGCCCGGTCTATAGTATTTGTCGGGTGAGTACAGGCTCAGATTCGTAACTTGGCTGGTATAAAGGCAAGCGAATCTCTCGACCTACAAAATACAAAAGGAAATTCATTTAATGTAAGAATACAAGAATACAATTCTCATTACTAGTGCTCTTTGATCCAACCTGATGAGCGAAGCGCGAATTTTGATAGCCAGTCTTCATCAATTGTCCCCACACCTTGTGGAACTGAAAAGTATTTGATAAGAGACATATTAGCACTTGAAGTACAATAGATATTGCTAAACATATTTTCATGTTTGGTTAGGTGGCATTCAACAATATTAAAAATGAAAAAAATTGTACATTCTAGTACGGTTATTATATTGCATACCAAACATGCACTAAGATCACTGACTCAATTAAATGTTTTAAGTGAATAATTTTCTTTAAGAGCATTAGTCTCATGCTTTAATGGTAGAGGAAGAATTATTGCACGCCATCTCTTACCATTCGATGACATTCTCGTTGAGCTTGTTGATGTTTGAGCCGCACTTGCTCGCTCTGAGACTGAGTTTTGAGGCGTCAAGTAAAAAAAATATGAAAAAATTAAATATTTGATTCAAGAATATCGTAATTTCAGAATCCTCGGCTGCTAAATAGGCTATACATAACTTATGTCCATTCAAACTATCATTCAGTTAAACTAAATAATAGACTAGGCATCATATGAACACACTGTCATTCACCCGTTAAACTTCGGGTAAAGGACAGAAATTTTAGGAGATCAAACCTTAATTCGTATTCCAAGAGCAATAAACAGAAAAAAATCAGACACACCAATCTATACTTGTTAAAACTCAATATGGAAGCCATGTCAACTTGCCGCTCCAGATTCATCACTATAATGAAGAAAGAAATTACACACACCTCTGTTTTGTCTACACAAAACAGCTTCATTCCAAATCCTTTACATTTGAATATGATAGGAATATTAAGTTAACCTAAAAAACATGTAGTTATTAAGTCGAACAGCAGCCAGGGGGAAAAGAGGCTCCACATAGTCCAACAGAAAAGGCACAAATAAACTGTAAATATGAAAAAAAAAAATGAAGTAACATTAAACAATTGGCCCCTCACTAAACCTGAAATACAGAAACAGCAAGATACATCTTCAGAGTGATATCCTTAACATGACTCAAAATTCTTCCAGTAACTTTTTTGTTATCACACATTTAAGGTTTGAACGATGGACGAATGTTAACAAAGGGACATCTAAAGATGCCTTTGTGTCAAATAAATACATTATTTCAAAAATTACATGTTTGCTAAATATACCAACCTTCAGTTTGTCAAGCTCGGCAAGTAGCTTTTCCTCGTTGTCATCATTCATGCCATCAAATCTGAGTACACATTGTGTGATGAGCAACATTTTCTCAGGAATGTATTCAAATGCTGCAGAGGATCACTTTATGACCTCAAACACTTCATTGAATTCAGAAAATCGACTATAAAAGGAAGACGGTAATTTAATAACTAATTTTATTTCTTCTGACGTGGAATCCATGATCCCAGTTTTTATACCCAAAATGATGGCGAACAAAACAAAAGGCATATTTACAGCCCATTACCACAAATTTATGCAGTAAAGGGACAAAAGTTACCTGATACACCATTTGAGATGATGTATCTCATCTTCGATGTGATCTCTTTCATTCCTCAGTAACTGGAGTTGCTGCAGAGAAAACATGGTTTCAGAATCGACAGCAAAACTCCCAGAACAGAATTTAAGGGTCATAGATCAGAGTGAAATCTAATAAAGGAAATAATCAAGTCACTTTCTGAACTCGTCACGCCAAATAAAGCAGGTCCGATCACTTTACAAGAAACAATAAGGAATCGATTATTCAAAATATTTGTCTGCAGGCCAAATAATATCCCTCTGAATAAGAACATTGTTTAATACTTAGATAAACTAGCTATGCTAAAGTAAGCTTAACTTTTTTGCTGAAAATAGTTTTCCTTAACAATAGGTGAAAAAGAGAATTGTGTCTATATGGCTATACCTTGCGGGTATCTCTCAACCGCCAGAGAAGTTCAACCTCCCTCTCAAGCTCTGGGACAACAAGCATAGTTCTCCAACCTATTAACAAAATGTTACAAGCTTGAATCGGATGAAGCAAACAAAAACATCTCTGAACGAAATCACAAGATGCTTAGGTGAAAGATTTAGCCTCTATTTGGCAAATTTATGAATTATTTATCAATGGGTCAAACTTCATTTTCAACTACACATTTCAATGGACCAACAAGCACTATCTACTTATCCACAACTCATTTCTATCTATTTATAACTTAAATTGGTTATAAATTCTTCCCAAACGGAGGCATAATTTGGCAACAGGATAGAGTACTTATATTATCCAATCTCAAACCAGATGAAAAGAATACCAGACCAATTATATCATATATCCCTTTCTAACTTAATTGACACCTTGCACAACAGCCCAAAGATGTAGACTTGGGATTTACCAGGGATTAGGGAGAAAAGAATGAATTGCACTATGCTATCAATTACATTGGATGCCAGCCTGGGTAATTTCTAAATGCCATTATTTTCTTGAAAACAATATTTAAGTTCCCAGCTAGATATAAAAAGAAGGCAGCAAAAAGCATATGGCCAAAAATGATGTGATTAACTGAGATCAGTTTCCCTAAAACCCTGCGTTGGATAGAAAGTAAAACACGGTACCATCAAGCAACATGTCCTTTGCACCTGAAGTATCTTTCATGAAAAGTAATTTCAGATTAACAATAAGTTTCACCAAAGTAGGTTTACTGCAACTTCCATCATTTGAGAATGTCAATGCAGTTATGTATTACAAATGGATATACTCTATAATAGAGATGAAAGACATACCTAAGACTTTTTTACTGCGTAAAATATCCCCATAGATGTGATCCCCGATATAAAGTACCTAAGAAATTTAATGTAAATGTTAATGGTTTGCAAGAAATCAACCTAACCTTACTCAATAAATTCACTTTGTTTGATAAACTATTTATCTTTAACTTTACCCCCAAAATTTAAAATGTAAAAAATTTTAGGTCTCCTTTCACTTGTTTACTTCTGGGATTAAAATAAACCACTTGTATGTATGCATGTGGCAAATCACAAGAACAGGCAACATCTATTTTCATAGTGCCTAATAACAAATAAAATAATTAAAAAGGATGGGAAAACAAAACATCCTAACTAAAAGATGACTAGAATACCTGAGAGCTTGACTCTATGGACAATAGTTTATGCAGATGGCCAACATTTCCTCCCTGAAAACAGAGTTTGATAAAACCAATATCAGAATGACAAGGGCTACTATCTGCAAAATTAACAATGTTAGAATGTTACAAATTTACAAAATTGTAGGATGCAGCTATACCTGAAAAACTCTGCAACTCTTATCTATATTCAAGGGCAGCCTTAACGAAGTGTCTACCTAGTTAATCAACGATAAGTAGAATGGGTCACTAGACTTGCAGGAGAGCAGGAAAAAGGTATCCAATTTTGTAAAAGATCGTGAAGATTCAACTAACCGGAGGCATAGGAGTGCCATTATCAGTGTTAAGAAGCATCCCAGAAGCAGGATCAACCTCAAAAAGATTAGCACGATTTTCATCATGGAAAAACCCTGGTTTTGCACTGCACGAAGGGGTTCGTATTATGGACTAGTTAGAAGAATTGAGGCTCTAGCCATGAGAATATTTAGCATGATTGTCAATCACCAATGAATTCTACGTCAATGTCAAATTGCTAAGAGATGCAATATCATCAAATTGATTTAGAGCATTCACTTAAATTACTGACTAGTCTTCAGTTACCAAATGGTTATCCACTAACTACCAACTGAAAATATTTTAATCGGGAAAAAAAAAAAAATCAATGTGTTTCTAGATTGTCTATTTTTTTTTTCTTCTCAATTTGCTTGAGTGACAATTATTTTATGGAAAAGAAAGAAAAAAATATAGTTCACACTGTTTGCAAAGAGAGAGTCATGTGTCAAGACGCTAATGACCTGCCAGTAATAACAACATCGAAGTATTGAAGCCAATCAAAATTGGTAGCAGAGCAGCTATTCATGGTTTTAGGCCCACAGAGGAAGTTCATTACAATGTTTGTATAGTCCCATAAGCTGCACCAAATTCAATAGAGTCATTCAGACATTTGTTTAAACATGGATATTGTATAACAGCTTCAGTCCATCACAAACATATTACAATATAAATAGAGAAGGTTTTTGAAAATTTCAGTACATTTTCAATGCAAAGAAAGGGAACTATACTGGAAAGCCAAGGCACAAATCTAAAAAATAAGAATTAAAATATGTTTATTGAACGTCAACTCCTCACATCATATTTTAAAGAAACTAACGTTGTCACTAAGAACATAAATTTTCGAAGGGGAATGCAGTAATAAATATGAAAGCCTAAAAGAAGATATTTGCCAATATCATTTATTTTTCATTTTAATCAGCCCCTGTTTGACAATTATTATTTCAAAACTTTTTATTCTACACACTCATTTTTAACCGCACATTCACACAATAAAATATTTTGCACATGTGCCCAAAACTTTTCCTACTTTTTAACCACGCATTCTCCAAAAAATTCACCATTCAAAACTTTGTTTTTGCCAAATAATGGCCATCAAACAGGGGCTCAATCCAAAGGCAAAGTACTTGAGATATTTCAATATTCTGAGAGACAAGAAAGTAGCAGTGTGGCAACAGACATTGACTCCAAAACACTATGCATGTATATCAAAACTATTGACTTCCCACAGATACGAAGGGGCTTAAAGCTCTTAAGTTTCTTCAGGACATATCAGGTAGCATCAATTGATCCAATTCTCAGCTGCCACCAAGAAAGAAACTAGAGAAGATTATTCCATTTTTCTGATTTTCCCAGAGAAAAAAGGGTAGAACTCACCCTTAGTAGCAAATGTTGCAAATAATCTATCTTCTTTCAATTCAACTTTAAACTCAATCATCAGTCAAAATCGTGGATGGATCACACATATTATCTTCAACCAACTTTGCATAAAAAAGGCTACCTGTTTGTCACCAGAAATGTAGCGCGGCCAGATTCTTTAATCATTTCTATCATGGGAACAATTGAGGTATCCTCATTGATATATCTGATACAATAATGGAAAAGTTATGATACATAAGTTCGAAATTTTTGGCATTGGTGTTAAAATAACTGGAAACTAGTTAATGCATTTTGAAGGAAATTACAGATACCTTCTAGGATCTTTTGCAACCATCTGCTTTAAAGTACCATCACGGTGGCACAAATCCACTGCTGCTCGAACATCTTTGTACATTCGAGAGTAGCTGCAACACCATTGGATAAAAAACATGACACCAATTAAAAGTGGGATAATTAGGAAAGAAAATTCAAGGATTAAGTTAGAACATATGTTTGTATTCAGCATAACAAAATTTATTTTAAATTGATAGTAGCTTCTTTCCAACAAACTTCTGAATCCAGATTGTTCAAATAATTTATTTGCCAAAATGGTACTAAAAACACCAGAAAAAGGTTCAACATTAAGAATCAACAACACAAAAGTGCAGAACTGAAAGATATACAATCCATGTTTTGTATTATGCTTTTATCTATAACATGGAAGGATTGTCAAAGTTTTCAAGCCTGTTTTTCTTGAGCGAGTTCACAAAAATATGCTTAAGGTATTTTTTAGCTGTTGGACCAATTATTACCTCACCGTGGAATAGAGAGAAGAAAATTAACTACTGTAAACCAACGTATTAAAGAATTGATAATTCTCTTACTCAGCCGAAATTTTGCCTGGATTATTATCCTTGAAGTCAACAAGCTGAGCAAATAAATAAGCTTCAGCCAGAGAGAAAAGGGTATCGATGAGAGCATAGTCAGGTTCATCAAAAGAGTCGCGTGTCAAAGTACTTCGATATGTAGCAACTTTATCTTCCTTCGACAGCTCTCTAAATCCATGATAAGCTACTTTGACATACTTGTGTCGGTCCATCTATGAATCATACAACCAACATGGATAAATTTACTAGTTAAATCTAATCAAAGAACAAAGAACTGGAAGATTTAGTTACAATATACAACAGCACAAACCTTCAATATATTGCCTCTCTTTTTATCAACAACTAATCCTCTGACCATGTATTTCCAATCAAATGTCCAATCCAACAACTACACAAGGCCAGAAAAGTTAATAAGCTATTAATTTCAAATAATAAAATAAAAGAACAATTAGCACAGAGCATATATAAGCAGACTGTATGAATCTCCAACTTTGTGAAACATTAGGCTCTTTTATATTTTCGGTTCATTTCATTTTTTTTTTCCTTTCCTTTCCTTTTTCTGTTGAGTGGGATTCATATTTCATAGTGTAGAAAGATGCAACAAGGACAAATTGATTCAATTACTGACTTCATCTGTAGACAATCATCATTAGCTTAAACTTAGTGAAATACTAATGGCTTTCATTCCTTGAAAAGCTGCCTCTTGCTAAGATAAAAGTACTGACCAAAATGTACACAAACCTCTGAAGGGTACTGCAAATCATAAACCAGCTTTCTAATTGTGCCTTCGTATGCAAGTGATTCAAAAGTCTCAGGTTTATACTGAGCCAAAGTGTAATCCATATCAAATCCAACAGCAACGATGTTCTTCATGTTCAAAGACCTATTACAGAATATCTGCTTTCCAATATCAATCTTCCGTCCTCCTTCAGGAGACGACCATATACAGGGACCCTGGCCAAGATCACTGCAAATGGTTCCCTTAAGTTGCAATGTTTTTCCATCTACACCCATGGCATCCATCGTAGTACTGGAATGAAGTTGGTTATTACCTGATGACAACAAACAAAAAATGGATGCTATGTAAGTAGTTTTAAAGTTATGCCACACCAGTTTGTTAACTCAAATCGCCTTATCTCCACAAAATGGAAAACAAATCTGCCCAAAACTAGCAAATAGAGTGGTTATCCAGAACTATATGAACAAAGTGACTAGCACACTTGCTAGCAGGATTGTATCAAGAGTATGTATGGCTAATCTTAAAATGTGCTTTTCCTAAGTATGTCAACTGCAGTTTACTAGGCATATATGTTGCGCAATGTTTCTGCATTTTCTACTGCAGTTGTTGAAGGAAAGTTTATATTCAAGTTGATCACCAGCCATAAACAATTTATGGCATGTTTGGTAAGGTGGACCAAAGACCATTGGACAGTATTAAAGAAAAAAAAAGAAAGTAAAATCTCGTTTAAGGTATCTTCCTGGTCATGTCCAATGCTGAATACCTAATGTGCTCGTAATGTATATCAACAAGCATGGAAACAACATATAATTTTGCATACAATGAACGCCTCTATAAAATATCAGATACAGATATTTTCTTCATCAAATAACTAGGATAATTTTATGGTATATAAATGGTTAAAATGCCTATATTTATCGAGTGGAGAATTAATTAGTATTAAATTTTCCAGTGTAACCAAAGACAAAAGCATTTTATACAAGAAATTTGCACATGCAATGATTTAACAAAATGGTCATGCATTCTAGTTTTGAACAGTGAATAATAAAACTTATTTAGGGGGTGTTTGACACCCATTTTAGTAGAAAAATGTGTTTTTGAATAGTGATTGATGGAAGAATGTATCGTTAAAAAGTAAGGAGAATTTTTAGGTTTATGTGTAATATTATTTTATTGATAGAATGTGCGGTTGAAATGAAGAAAGAGAAAAAGAATGAGATTGAGAAAAAAATGGGTTCCAAACGGGCGCTTATCCTAAATGCAACAAGCCTGCCAATTGTGTACCAAAATGCATGCCAAATTAATGGTTTAAGCTTTTAATATAGGATAAACAAAATTGTCCGCAAACATGAAAGATTAAAGATCAAGCTGAGGGGATGCTGGGGGACAGGACAACACGCGTAAAATCAATAAAACAAAGAGTTTGTGCTGAGTAAGAAACTCAGATGTTATGTGTCCCTATATGGAATTTATAAGAGCCTGTATCGGCTCAATCCTTACTTCGTACGTAAGTTTGAGCAATAAAACTCTAAATCATAAGTATTTCCAGATTATTTTTCTCCTCATATTGCCCCAACAATAAGGGCATGTTTGGGCCGGATTAAATCTGATTTTAATATAAGTCAAAGTCAAACAATCAATATTAACCATATATTTCATGGGTCCCACATCTTTTCAACCACACATTTCAAAAATTTCTATCACAATCCACTAAAAGTCTGATTTTAATCCTCACCAAACACCTTCTAAGTAAACTTCAAATTGAGCCATCAAATCTTGACAATTTCACATTCAATAATTCTATTTAATAATAACATACAAAAATGAGTGGTGAAACAAGACGGAAATTATCTAGTTATCGCTATTAAGAAACCAATTGTTGGTTATTAAGGAAAAAGCCCCAAAAATTAATCAAATCAAACACAACGGTAAGGGTCACCAAAAATAAAGAGTAAAGGACTCCTTCCAGCACCATAGCGGCTTACATTCGGTAATCATTGTATGTGAACCCATTGGCACCATGTTATGTTCCAACTTCTAATATACTCCAGGGATGATGCAGACTTCTTGACTCATATCGAATTCATACCCTGATACACAACATCTTCTTACTCCCATTACTAAAACAACATCATCCTCATATTCACAAACACTATTTCACTCTATATTCTACGGCATAAAAACCGATGGAGTCATGCAAAATTAATTTAATAACTGATAGTGAAACCTGGACATCAATGCATTCCATCATAAATGGCATTCAAAAATAAGGCATGATGGTTTCAAATTGGAAGTTAAACAATAAGTCTGGCAAATTAAGACATGGTGTGTTTGCTGAAGTGAATTGGACAGTACTCAATAAACACTATAATTGTACCGTTAAAAGCACTAAATCAATACTACCCACCATAGCTGACAACACAAAACAGGAAATTAAGTTTCTGCTATTACAAAACATTAAAAAATAGGCATGGCAGTTCAAAATCAACCTAAGAAAGCAATTTTTTTTTTCCAAAATTGAAAACGAAAATGTGATTTATAATAGGTATAACCATTCATGTTGCAGATAAATCAAGAAAGATAACATGCATAGTAAAATTTCACTAAATAGCTAAAAAATTCTTCTCTCTCCATTCAGATTCAGAAAAATCAAGAGAAAGGATAAAAAGAATAACAAAATACACGTTCGTGATTGATCTAGCTAAAACACGAACCTTTGCAATGATTCACTTTCCTCCGACTCGGAAATTGACCCGACGAAAAAATGCCGGAATTGAATAAAATTCTCGAAGAGAACGAAAAAGGAAACGAAAGGGGCTCAAGAATGGGATTGGGATTTGGAGAAGGAAATAGCGAAAGGCAAAAGGAAAATGAGCGCCCTTTGGAGATACGCATCCTGGATTTATATAGCCATTTTGGGATGGGAGAAATGCTAATAAAATCCTTCAAATTCCAAAGGAATGTAGAATCCGGTACCCGTATAGATACTGAATGCATTTAATAGTTTGACCTACAATTATTGTTGTTTTTCATACTTAGCGAAAAAATTAAACTTTGACTCCCCATTTGGCAACTAGGAAACGAATACCTCCAAAAACTGGAAAAAATAGGGGATTGCCACGTGGAGGCGGCGATAACTTGCAATGCGGCGGTGGCAGAGTCAATGAATTTTGTTTTATCTTATAAGGTTCTGAAGGGTAACGGTAAAGCTGGAAGCGGAATGGGGAAGAAGAGTGAAGAGGACGCAAGGCGTATTTTAGCAAATGGCGCGTAGATGGGAAATTTGTATTTTTTTTAAAAACAAAATCTCTATTTTTTGCGGCAATTATTTTTTCATCCATTGCTATCCACTTTTCTATAAACTAGTCAGAATCAGGCATGCATTGCACGTTATTTTGAAATACTTTATAAACATTGTAATAGTAATATTTGATATCATTTTGTTGGGAGGATTTGATGAATCTCAAATGAAATAAAAAAATCAAATTTATGATAGAAATTTAAGGGAAGAAAATTGTATTTTTTTTAAAATTCAACTTTTATTATTCAATTTTTTTGTAATAATGAAATACTACAAATGAGCAATATTTTTATACTACACTTGGTACATAAGAATTAATTACTAATACATGAATTTAAATACCTATTAAAATTCCTAAATACGTGAATAGAAATAAATTTATCTATAATAATTCAAGATTCATCAAGTCAAGATTCATTGAGTCTAAATTAATATGAATGTTAATTAATTAAAAATTAATAACACAAAAGTATTTATTACATATTGAGAAAAATAAGGTATTATTGAAATAATTGAATTGTTGTATGGTTAAAATCACAAAAAAAAAAAAAATTCACTTGATGTGATATTTAATATGTTATAGATTATATATTTATGGATTAATTTTGTGCAAAAGTTTTATTTACAATTGTTAATTGAACTTATTTCTAAATTTAAATTTAGTCAATTCTAATAATATTTTTCATTATACGCTCTTTCATGTGTAGCAGCATTAGTCACAAACCTTTCAATCTCGTGCAGTAGAAGGATTTCTGGATGGATTACTTTCTTTCGAGTTCGGATCAATCTGCAACAAGAATCAATTTTCAATTTTTACCTTATCCACTAGTCAGGATTTGTGTAAATGCACGGACTTTATTATTTTAAAGTAATATTAACGTTGAATATGAAGGGTTAAAGAGAGATATAAGCTTAAATGAACAAAATAAATTTACATATGATTTCACTCATAGAATATAGTTCTAAAACATTCAAAGAGTACGAATAAATAAAAAAAAAACTTAAACAAGATCCATAAGAAATTTATCTTTCGAAATTGTTATGTAAAAAATAAAACAAAGAACAAATATACATTCAGTGAAGTATGAAAAGAATAATTATTCATCTTTATCACATTTTTAATAGTATGTTTAAGTGCATCATCACCCACCACCTTGTTGTGTCTGCCATAATCTGTCAAGATGTTGCATAATCATAAAATCATATATACAATCAATAAAAGCATATTAAAGACAACACAAAAGTGAATTTTCTTGATAAAAGACTACCTTAGAAACTTTGGTAACTCATGACGTTCAAAAATAATTGAGCGAATTGGTTGCACAAATGTAAGACTGCAAGACAAAACTTTTTAGAACTAACATTGGAAAATATGTCTAAACTTCCATTCATCGTCATGAAGATCCCTCACAATGAGTTTGTGTGCAGATGTGTCTGTGAGAAATCATGAGGCATGAAATGGAAAGATTAGATAAGAATTATTATTGCATGAGGTCAAATTATAATATTATGGGACTACTATTACCAAGAATAGAGAAGCCTTCGTGTTTGCTAGTATCACTTGCGGTTAGTATCTTGACGAATGGCGCCTCGAGGGGCTTGAGGACATTTTTCCCAACGGGGATCGACCTAATCGGTCAGGTCGAGGGGGCTGCGCCCCTCGTGGGGGTTCGGGGGCAATGCCCCCAACAGATATCGACCTGCCCGTTCAGGTCGCAAGGGTCGAGGGGGCAGCGCCCCTCGTGGGGGTTCAGGGACAACGCCCTCAACGTGGATCAACCTAATATTTTTGAATTTAATTATTAATAAATGAAATTGTATTTATAGTTTGTGTAAAATGTAAATAAGTAGAATTTTTGTCAAAAGAAATAAAAAATGCGCGGGTGCAGAGGCACGATATGAATTTTTAATTTATTATATGTAGGTATAGAATGGAATGGAGAAAAAAAAACTTTTTTAAAAAAAATGGGGAAAAAAAACCATATGCGGAGCACGAAGTGTTCACTCCATAATTTAATTTTTTTTCCCTTCTTTTCTGTTTTAGTCAAAAATTGTGGGTAAGGGAGAAGTCTATATTACCATTTTGTTTGATATATGAGGATGAAAAATGTTTCCCAAATGAACAGTAAATAATGAGGAAAAATGGGAAAAATATTGAGGATAAAATGAGAAGACAAAATGCTTCACAAATGAACAGTAATATGTGAATTCGCTATTTTAATATAACAGGGATTATCCAGTTTAGGTTTATGTCATCGTGAGGCCGATCGCAGCTGTTGTTGCAATTGAATTAGGCTATGAATGGCTGCAATTTGAACAAGATATTTATGATATTGAACTGGCACAATAAGAGAGATTAAGGTGTCCAGAATGATCAATAATGTCGAATGCCAAATCATTTCTTTTTCTTCTTATTATGCTTTAATTTTTATTTTGTTAATTCAATTATAATTATAATGTGATTCACAATTAATCACGTGGATGCTTATGGTTGTTTCTAATACGGCTAGCTCGGTCAACAATTGCCTAATTTTTAGGTGACTTGTGTCAAGCACTAGAGAATAATATTATCTATCACGGATGATGATATCATCAGTATTGGTGGCAATATATTACTGTCATTTGATGATGGGCTCAGGGGCGGACCCAGCACCCGGCGAGCTGGGGCGGTCGCCCGTGCTGGGTCCGCCGGGAGAAAGAAATTAAATAAGATTTTTGAACAATAATTATATATATAAGTTATTGTATAAATGTTACCGAAATGATATGTAGATCACTTGGAGAGAGGATGCATTTCCATGTAGAGTACTTGGGTTCGAATCCCTTCAATATTATTTCCTCTTTTAATTTTTCTAAACGGTAAATAATGATAAATATTAATTGATAATTGAACCAACGTTCATGAAAAAGAATGGTAGCTCATATGGTAAAGGGGTTATTTTGTGCACTAGAGGTTTGGGGTTCAATTCTTTGTTTCTCTACTTTTTGTTTAGTTTTGCATTACAATAAATAATAACTAAAAAATTAAGTATTATTAGTATTCGTTTTCGAAATAATTTCTTTAAAAAAAATTATCGATTCAAATTATTAATCTATGATATATATTATATTATTAGGTTTTATTAATTTATTTTATAAAATTCAAATTTGGACAACCTAAGTATTGTTCTTTATTCTTTTAAAAGTTCAAAAAATAGTTTTTCGTTTTAGGTGAAAAATAATTTTAGTTTTAAAAATCATTACTTTCAAAAGTTTGCATAACATTCGCCTAAACTCGGAGCTTATCTTTATCATTTAATCATGTTTTTATACGTATAAAAGTTTCGTTTTAAATTCGTAAAAATTAAAACTTGTTGTACATGTTTATCAAGTATGATTGAAATTTGTATTTTTTTTCTATTATTTTATATTAAATTTGATTATATTTTCAAATGTATTGCCTTTTTCACGTTTGAGTGCATATATATTGATTGAATTTTTTTTAACATTATTTAATTAAAATTAATAAACATTTTTATTATTGCGCCATCAACGATCGCCCTAGCTGACTTAAAAGTCTAGATCCGCCCCTGGATGGGCTCATATTGTATTTAGTTCATTGAGATTGAAAAGGGTATAGATAATTGTTTATAAATTTCTTCTTTTCCACGTAATTAGATAGTAAAATTAAGAAGCATGTAGTTATGTTTGATTTTGCCGACTCTATATCACTTTCATTAAATTGCAAGTCTCACCTACCTCGTTAAATGTAATATTTTTGGATAAGGTCTCATGATTCTTGATCCAATAGTCTACACGCCCCACGCCCTACTCTATCCTACCTACCCTACCTTACCCTACCCTAATCCATTTAAAAAGAAGAGATTATAGCCTCTATTTGAGATCCATTATTGTCAAAAAAAAAATCAACACTCATTTTCAATCACACATTTTCCTATCAAATAATTTTACAAGCGAACTCAAAAATTCCTATTTTCAACAAAAAAAAAAAAAAAAAAACTTTTTTTACTATTCAAAAATACATTTTCTTGGCAAAATGAAGCCCAAACAGGGGCTATATAATACTTTTTATTTTATTTTTTGATTTTTTTGGTCTTGTTAGTGTCGTCTACAATATTAATGAATAATTGATAGTCTATAATTCAGAACAATAAGATGGAATTTATGATGATACTAGTTCGTGTTAAATTATGATGCGATTTGAAAACAAAGAGACGTGCAACAAACAAACTAAGACGATATACTTGAAAAGCTTATTTCTAAAACCCAACCATCTTTTTTCTCAAAAGGGCCCTCATGACTTTAATTTATGAAAAAAGTTACTCTTACATAACTATGCTTTTACAGAAAGAAAAACTTCCAAAAATACCCTTTACATAGAAACTGCAACTAGAGCCAAGAATATAGGAAAACTTCAAATAATTCCCCAAGAATTTATAAACATAAGATTTAACCCCCAAAAATATAGTATCGTATGAGAAGTCCTAAAACTCATAGAATTAGCAAAATTTATAAAGAATTAAGATATAAATTAATTTTGAGATTTTATATATCCATAACTAATAATGAGATTAGATCTTTTGAAGTTAAGAAGATATATAGTATACACAAAAAATTAAACTCCGCCGCGACTCTAGGCTGGTAAAAAGTGGTATCAGAGCATTGTAACGAACCTAAAATAATTATTAATATAACGGATGAAGAAATATAATTGAAGAATTTTGAAACAGTTGAAAAATATAAGAAACCAAGTTGTCCTTATTTACCTAAAAAAAGTACAACTTAAAAGTTTTGAGGATGTGCACAAAAGATTGGAAAGTCTAGAATATATATACAAATAGAAAATGCTCTATTATTAGATAAATCTTAAAGGGAAAGATAGGATTATAATTAATCCACCCCAAAATTTCAGGATAACACAAAAAGATAATGATAGAGGAAAATCACGAGATAAGCAATATAATAATGATCAGATTTGAAGAATTAGAACAAAAAATTCTTAAAATCTACTGGTGAGAAATATAATGAATATAAAAACTGCTAGAAAATTAACTGAAAAAAATGGAAAAACACAAAAGATACCAATTGCATTATCTAGTTATGTAAAACCTAGAATTTTTAGTGTGATGCTAGAATATGACTATCATTATGGTACACCAATACCTAATAAAGATAGTATTAATCAATATATAAAACACAGGAAAAGATAACACTGAAAATGCAAGAAACATCTATAAAAAAAAAAAATCCAATGAAATCTTATAATGACCAATTCATACAATAAGAATATAGTTAGATCTTGAGTGTGTGATAAAATAAACTATTGAAACATTGGATGAAAGTACAGATTTAGCTACACATTTAACAAATGGGCACTTATAGCCTTTGATTTGTAGAACATACATTCAGAGGAATTGTATCTGAATGGTAGATAAAGTTACCGAAAATATAAAAAAGAGAATAAAATATGGAGAAAAATACAATTGAATATTAGATAATAGGAATACTTTAAATGAGCAAAACATACAAGAGATAATTAAAAAGGTTGGAAAGAGCTTTAAAAATAGATTTCTTAGGACACGGATTCACAGTTGACGAAGATACTAGGAAACAAGAATAATATGATGAAGAACTATAGCAATGGAATATTTAAAGATATGTGACGTGTGAAATTATATAGAATATAACGTTAATTCGAAAATATATATTATATATTGAACCAAGGAACTATCAATAAATAACCAAAATACTAAGGTCTTATTTTACAAAGTTACCATTCCCATGGGAAATTAAGTTACTAAAGGAATATGAAAAAATAGTACATCTTGGAGACTGAGGACTAAATTAGATAGTTTTTGAATGTAGAATTGAATTTACAAAAAGAATGATAAGCACCTGATGTAGATAAGTTTTTAGAAAATAAGGAAAGCTACAAGAATAACAAAAAACTCTTTGTGTTTCTATAAAGATTTAAATTGAACAATTTGGATATTACAAAAAGAAATATAAGCCACATAAGAAATACAAAAGAAAATTCAAAAATTACAAGAAATTTTAAACCACATAAAAATATTTTAAGAAAAGAAATTGGAATGGAAAGCCACAACCAAAATATATCAGACATGTAAATATTTCATCTGAACTAAGAAAGATGCATTGCCCTCAAGTCCTGAAAGAAAGATGACATAATGTAAAACTCTTTAAAATTTATGAAGAATTCAAAACAAATGATAGTGATATCTGAAGCCATTGAATATTTCGAAAATTTAAGTAGTTTAATGCAGTAGCTTTATTTTATGATAGATATATCCTCATCCTGAAGAAGGTTTTGCGAGACAGTATATATGAATCAAGAGATACAAAAAATAGACCAGAAAATGGAAATAAAACCAAAAGAATTGAGGCAATTGAATACTCTAGAAGGTATAAACCAAGAAATCACATTTAATGCTGAAAAATTAAAGGAATAACAAAAAAGATATTAGATTTACAAGAAAAACTATTCATCAACAAGGATTCTTAGGAATAATATCAAGAGTAAATAAAACACTTGTAAGATAAATTATAAAGAAATATCTATCTACATAGAAGATACAATGGAAAAAACAAGAATCCCTATAAATTTATAATCACAAAATTTTTTTTTTTGGATAAAACAAAAGTTAACCAAAATTCCAGAAAACGTAAGAAGTAAGTTAAAATGTATTGAGATATGAGGAATCCAAATAATGGTAAAAGGATTCTTTAGGGAATGTATGAATATACCATAGAAATATATTGTATGGACAATAGAATCTTACAAGATCCTGTAAATGCTCTATTAGAAACTATTGTAGGAAATCTAGTCTACCAAAAGATAATATTCAGAGTAAACAACTATGCTGTATCACTAATTGATGAAATTTTGACCAAGTTCATCATTATATACAAATCGAAACTTAGAAATTGTTGCGAAAGTAAGGCTATTAGTGTTAGTATAAAATCAATCTTTGCTTTTAGTATTATCCATCACAATCAATTTTGAGAAAAGATAACTGATATTTATCATACCAATAAAGACTTTGGAAGATTAGCTCAATATATAACCTCATAAAAATACCAAGAACCGAAGTCCAAACCAAAAACAATAATGCTTGATTTCATAAACAAGCAGAAAAATTAATTCCGATGAAAGATTAATAAGAAGAAATAGTGTAAAAAAATAAAAAAAAAAAAATCTTATTGCAAATTTCCTCAAACAAAATCCTAGATCAGCCAACTTAAGAATTAAGTATTGCCGAATCATCAAGTTTCGCAATATATATATAAAAAAGATATATTAACCAAGGACGGATACAAGAATAATCTTCTTGTCCTTATAGATATTGGAGCAAATAAAAGTCATGTAAATGCTAAATTTGTTAACCATTTATTAGATTTTGAGTTATCAGAACCATATATATTCAAGGATAATTTGGGAAATAATCTTGAAATAAGAAAATATATAAAATTCTCTCTTATATTTATAAGAGAGGATCGGAAAGAGTGTACTAAGGAAATAATACTATATAAAGATGAACTATACGAAATCAATTATTCGCTTATACTACTAGGAATGAACTTCCTTGAGAAATTTAGTCGTTATAAAATTTGTCAGGGATATTGAAGATAACAGTTGATGATAATCCAATCATCATATCAAGAATAGATGAAAATATGAAACAATTGTTATTATGGAAAGAGTAATAAATACTAATCCCATGAGCCCATATATTGAAGTTACACTCAATAGAAGTTATTGCAGAATTAAATTTCATGCTTACCTAGATATAGGGAGTACAATAAGCTTAAACTTACCAAATGTACTGTCATCCGAATACTGAAAATATAATTCAAAGAAGATTGTCACCGCTACAATATCAGGTGGAAACAAGGTAATATATAGCAAATATGCTACACAAATATATTTTCTAATATCATTAAGAGAATTATTTGTTGATACAATATATATGTCAACCACAATTAAATGTGATATTTTATTAGGACAAAATTTCCTACTAAAATATGCATTATTTTCACCCAATATATGTAGATATATGTTCACAACTTATTGTGCACATAAGATATTTACACAAGAAATAACTAAAGTTGTTAGTGTAGCACACAAAGAAGTCAATCATCAGAGCTCCTCAACCCAGCGTAGTGGATGTTGGAATACAAAAAAATTTAAAACAAAAAAAAAAACAGTTTTTAAAAATGACAACACAAAAATAGTTTAGAAAAATTGAAAAAAGAAATTTTGAAACCCTTCAGAAAATCCATTAACAAAAATGGGCACAACATAAGTAAATGCAAAAATAGAACTAATCAATCCAAACACTATAGTAAGAGTTACCAATAAAATATAGTGTTGAAGACCAGAAAGAATTTAAGGATCAAATTAAAGAACTACTAGAAGCCAAATTGATTAGACCTAGTAAAAGCTCACATAGCAGCCCAACATTTATGGTTAGGAAACATAGTGAGATCAAAAGAGGAAAAGCTAGGATTGTGATACTTTATAAGAAGTTAAATGAAGTTGCTAAATTTGATGGTTATTACTTGCCTAATAAGAATACCCTTATTAAACAAGTACATAATAAAAAGATATTTTTTAAAATTCGATTGTAAGTCAGGATTTTGACAAAGCATACTTACAGAAGAAATTAAACCACTAACTGCATTTAGTACCCCTAGTCCTTTAGAATAATATGAATGGAATGTAATGTCATTTGAGGTTAAAACTGCACCACGGATATTCAAAGAAGAATGGACAGGTAATCAAACTAATTACTCATTTCTGCATTCTTATTTGATAATTATTATTCATTCAAATGATAAATGAACATATTGAATATCCTTGAGAAATTTTAGTTATATTTATGAAAAAACATTGGTATTACAACTTTCTCAAAAGAAAGTTGAGATACTAAAATAGAAATATAATTTTTGGGATTATTCAATAAAAAAAAGAAGATTGCAATGCAGTCTCATATAGGTGAAAAAATTTCAAGAATTTCTAAAAAAATCAAGATAAAAAACCGTTTACAAAGCTTCCTTGATATACTAAATTATGTTGAAGGATTCATTGAAAATTGTGTCCAATTAAAATTATTTTCTTCCAAAGTTTAAGATTTTTTTTTTTTTTTTTAATTTTAAAATAACAAGATTGGGAAAATACAAGGAAGGTAAAAGAGAAATTAAGAGTTTTGTCTAAACTTATAATTCCACAAGAAGATTTTTTATATCCTTGAAACTGATGCTTCAGACAATTATTTGGGTGCAATATTAAAGGTTAAAAAAAAAGAATTCATAAAGAATATAAATGTGAAAAAAAAATTATTCTTATTTTATTTAAAGAATATAATGAACTAAAAGAGGAATATGAAGATCTCAAAGAAGTTGAAAACAAGATATAGCGAACATGGAAAATAACTCTTGTTTGAAGCGAGGATTGAAAAAATATGGAAGATTATTATTACCTCAAAAAAGTTCTTATTAGAAACTGATATACTCAAGTTTAAATATTGTTGAAAAATAATATTAATAATTTTTTTTTTTTAATTATAATATATTATTAGGATTCAAATTTGGTTTTCTTATTTCAAATTTGATATTGAACATATAAAAGGAAAGACTAATTTTCTTCCCGATTATCTCAACAAGGATGGAGTTAGAACAACTAAGGACGAAGTCAACAAAAATTGTACCTTTTTGAGATAAAAGTTTCCCTACTTGAAAACACACATTCAAAATAGTACAGAGATAGCCTTCGAGGCAAAGATATAACCCTTGAGGCAGAAGTAATTTGTACCAAGTCTAGTATCCCTTTACAGGGACTTGTGAATACTAGCGCTCTTTTCGAAGATAAAGGGAAAGACAAGAAGGTAATAGGAACCCCTTCACAGGGAATACTAAAACCTATTGCTGGAAAATAAGATATGAAAACGGGGATTTACAAGATATCAAAATTAGTGAAGGTAGCTCTTTATCGAGCCAAAATTTACCTAAGCTAACTATTGAAAATATTGATCCAAATGATGGTGTCAAGATATGCCATGGAATAAAATTACCCAAAAAGGATAACTATGAAGAAGTAATATTCTTTATTGTTATTTTTAATATCTTATCTGATTGGTATCTTGAAATAGGAGAGTGGATGAAAACTCTCCACTATGGAAAATACAACAAGATAAACTTTTATCCAGGGACATCGGCCAACTAGCTAAAAATTGCTTTGAAATAGGAAATATACTATGTATATATCCAAGCAAAGATCGCAGAAGTACCCAGTGACTCCGACTGAACTCAGGAAAGCGTGAAAGAGATATATGAATTATTAAAAGTACATATTACATAGATTCTATTCAGCACCAATGGAATGAGATCATATTCCTGAATATATGCAGCTATGGTTCCATGTTATAAAATTGGGACTCACAAATCAACATTTTTTACCAACCAGTCAAAAGGTTGTTAAAATGGATACCAAGATATCATCAATATGATACCCTACATAAGAGCAAAAAAATAGGGTGAAAGAAATATTTGAACATTAATTTTTAAAAAAAAAAAAAAAAAAAAAAAAATATGGATCTATCTCTTTGAGAATATTATAATTTATTTTAATATAATATTTTTCACCTACAAAAGAAGAAGATATGTATCATCCTCTCCTCGACAAATCTACTATCCACTATAATCTCAAACCAAGTTAATGGATCAGAAAATATGTCAAAAGAACTGTGCAAGACACTTTGGGATTACAGTGATCATCATTATGTACACTGTGTCGTGGACGACATGAGCTAATGAACATCTCTCAACAGTGAAGAATTCCCCGCAAAATTCTTTGATTCGAGGATGAAAAAGTAATGGGGCCAAGAAAGTGACACTTTATCACTACTTTAATAAAACACTTTATTAAAGAAAAACTGTGATTACTAAATGACAGAAGATAATGGAGATATATCACAGTCCGACTCAAAAGACAAGAAATAATGAAGGACATCTGTGAAAATAAGATTGCTTTCAACTACCTAACAATGATAGTGGAAAGATAGCTGTAAAAATAAGATTCATAATCACTAAAGGAATGACTCAATACCTCTATAAAAGGGGAAAATGTTCAGAAGAAAGATATCTCGAATCTACCTAAAAGAAAAACTATTTCTTTGTAATCTATATACACCGCTTATATTCAGAAAATCTATTATCTAGTTTTGAAGATAGCAAAACTTGTAATAAGGTAATCACTTGTGGAGTTCTAAACTTCATAAGGTAAGTATCAAATGTATGTAAATAATTAGTGTGTAAGCAGTACTATGTTCAATCTTATGGATATTAAGATGAAGTTTGTTATGTTTAACAAAGCTTTCATAAAAGGTTTTCGTTAAATTTCTCATGATTCCTCGGCCTCGGCGGTACAAATAGAGATTTTAAAAGATTTTCACCAATATTGGTTTTTAATGGATGTTATCCTGCCAAATTACAACGTCTTTGTTTTTAAGGAAAAATGACAATTTTCCTAACAAAATTGTAGCACACTGAGTGTGAGTTTTATCTTTTTTAAAATTTTTATCACAATCTAGTAAGAATTTAATTTTGAAAGAGTTTGAATAGAGGTGAAAACATAGACTTTTGATACTGTGAGATAGTGTCTGTGGCAACACTACTAGTTCTCTAGAATGAGAAATGTAACCTTAATTGAAAAGATTTTTGCGGAAGCAGTTGTGGACCCAAATGATTTTAAAACATTTAATATTCATCGATTCAGAAGATTGATTAAGTACATGCAAAACAATTATAAGGACATACTGAAGGGAAAACCTAGTTATTTCTATTGATTACTGTAAGTCATTTACATGCTTTTATATATGCTTATGCTTTGATTACTATTGATCTATATGAACACTTCACAAGCATCCACATCCAATGATAATAATCTTAAATTATGTTTAAATGATATTGATATTTCGTTTTTACTAAAAGTAGTTGAAAAATCTAAAAATATACTTCATGTTGGTCAAGAAAAACTTAAAGAAATATATTTTGATATAGACTATGCTTGTAAACATAATATATGATTTGATCATGTAGAAACTTTTAAAGAAATAAAAAAGATAGAAGATATCATAACTAAGTACAAAAATATAGAAGAAATTTCAGAATGAATTGTTCTTGGATATATAAATAAAAAAGACCAACATAAAGTCTTTGAAAAATGAACAAAATATAGAGAATATTTAGGGCAAATCGAAAGGTTTAAAAAGATATTGTACAAATAGCAACCTTAATTAGTTTAATGAACCACGAAAATATTGAAAGACTTGAAAAAATCCAAGACAATACTAAGTTTCCTAGAATCATTTCTAAGATCCAAACGAAAGGATTGTAAGATACAACCCTGAATGGCTTAACAACTAAAAAATATATGACATATCCTGTAAATATAGAAGGAAAGGGCAAAATAGTATTTTATAGAAACAATTTTATATTATTAAAAACTCCTTGTGAGTATCTAGCAAACATTTTGCAAATAGTCTTCTGGTAGTGTAGCATAACTCTTAATTTATTTATGGATATATAGAATATACCACACACTACATGTGGATGTGTTTGTCTTAGGATATTCAACCGCACCAAGTGTCACGGGTTGTAGCTTTGCTTAAACCCTGTGTTGTAAATATTTATTTAATTCATAAAATAGATAGAAAATAGAAAAAAAGAAAGGATGATTCTATAGCCAAATGATGTCTACTCCCATCATTTGGGTTTTTGTTGCTAAGTCTATTATAGGGGGTATTGGTCTTTCAAATATTTTCAAACTTACTAGTGTTTCCCCCCTGCACTAGTCATTTGTAATTTTCTGCTTTCGTCTATTGTAATGTCCTGCTTTTTAGCAATCAATGAAGATGTTATTTCCATTGTGTTCAGTTTCATGTTGCAAGCTTTCTTAAAATTGTAATCACAATTTACTTTCGTCCCGACGCGATCGAGGAATATGTGAAAGGTAGTCTAGCGGAGCAGACTACTGCCGCACGGTGTCCCCTTTCTGTGCTAAGAAAAGGTTACTCGTGAAAGTTGGTATCAGAGCTGTGACTCGAGATCTCATTAAGAAAGCTATGGAAACTTATCTAAATTCCTCGAACACCACGGAGGTGGTAGATGTTCAAAAGAGGAACACCCGACAGCGTTTGGAGGCGTTTGAGGTGACAAACACTAGGTTGTGTTTTGCCATGGAAAACCTCGGGGATAAGGCCGAGGCGGCACAGACGGAAAATCGAGAATTACGCATCCAACTGGATGAATGCCAAGAGGCATGCGCAGCTATGATTGAAATTGTTCCTATCATACCTGAGTTGCAGGATGAGATGGGAGCGTTGAGAACTCAGTTACTAGTTCTTCAACGCGCGATTGGCAACGGACAAGCCATCGCACATGAGCCGGTGCATAGGCTCAGAATTCCAGAACCGTGTACCTACAGAGGTGCACGGGATGCTAAAGAAGTTGAGAACTTCTTGTTCGATATGAAACAATACTTTCTTGCGGCGTCGATCAAGGACGAAGCGAGAAATGTCACAACATCTACCATGTATCTAGGTGGAGATGCAAAGCTATGGTGGCGAACGAAGTACGTGGATATTCAGGCCAACATGGTCCGAATTGATTCTTGGGATCTTCTCAAGGAAGCTATCAGATCTCAATTTTTCTCAGAGAATGTGGAATACGAGGCACGTCGTGCCTTACGAGAACTGAAACACACAAGCTCCGTCAGGAAGTATGTGAAGGCCTTCTCGGGGCATATGCTGAATATCAGAGATATGTCAGAGAAATGACAAGCTATTCACCTTCATGGAAGGGTTGAAACCGTGGATGCGCACAGAATTTCAGAGACAAAAGGTCACTGATTTGAGCGCGGCTATGGGAGCTGCGGAATGTGCAAGTGACTATCAACCTGTGTCGAGAGAGGATTGACATTCAGGAAATAGTCAAGCGGCTGAAGGTGGAAGGAGACCTTTCAGACCCAGCTCGAACTCAAATGTGGGAGAGAGTTACTCTCAAAATAGGGGAGGACCCTATCAAGGCAACCGTCAAAATAGCCGTCAAGGAAACTATAACGACAGTTCCAGTTATGACTGGAATCATGGAAAAGCGAAGAAGGGCAGATCTGATGTCGCTCCTAGATTGAAATGCTTTCTATGTGAAGGACCTCACCGAGTGGCAGAGTGTCCTTAGAAACGGATGGTGAATGCATACTGTCAACTAGCAAGTGGTGGCTCTAGTTCCAAACAAAATATCCCACAAGCTAGCCGTCATGGCGACACCGACTCCGAAGGAGATGAGGATGTAATTGGTGCATTCTCGCATTCGTGCAATACACTATTGCACCGAACTACCAAAAGAGACGTCGGTCCCTCGAAAGAGCCGAAGATGGAAGAATCGAAGGCTCGCACTGCAAGGCTAAAGGCCTAATGTACATTGATGTGAGGATCAATGGAAAGCCAATCAGGGCTATGGTGGACACTGGTGCCATGCACAATTACCTCGCAAGTTCCGAAGTAGAGCGGCTCAGACTTGCTCTGGAGAGAGGTAAGGGGAAAGTTAAAGCGATCAACTCTGTTGCTCAACCAATAGCGGGAATAGCACAATCGGTGCCGATCAAAGTAGGTCCATTCGAAGGAAGGACAAATTTGTCGGTAGTTCAGATGGATAATTTCAAGCTGATTCTCGGATTGGAATATCTGCGGGATACAAAGACAGCAGTGTTGCCGCATTCTGACTCACTAATAATGATGGGGAGCAAACCATTCATTATTCCCACACAGGTTGGGAAAGCTGGCAAGAAAGGCGTATCGGCCATGCAATATAGTAAGGGTTTCAAGAGGAATGAACCTTTATTCTTGTGTTCTCTTCGGGTAGAAGATATTGAAGAAACAACTAGCTCTATTCACAAGGCCTGAGGAAGTTGAAGACATCATGCCAGATGAGCTACAAAGAAAATTGCCAACGGGGAGGGCAATTGATTGTGGGATTGGACTTGTTTCGAGTGCCAAACTTTCCACCAAGACATCATGCCATATGGCTCAGCCGGAGCTTGAAGAGCTTCGGAAGCAAGGGAGAGAAGTGTTGGGAAGTGGGACTATCGTGGAGCACACTTCCGCACTACCACAACATGCAGGCTCATTGGAGCCCCTTTCCATCCTGAATGAATCAGTCGAAAGTGGATCGACGAACTACATCAGTGGATTGTCGAGAGTTGAAGACTTTGGCACTATCATCATCGGGATGGATTGCTTATCTAAAGATCTAGCGTTCAACACAGCGCCCAAGTATGTATCAGCCGAAGAGACATCTCAACTCTTCTTCAAGCCTATTGTCAAATACTGGGGATCGCCTATCGTCAATGATCGAGATTCTCGATTTATTGGCACATTTTGGACCGAGTTGTTCAAACTTCTTGGTTCAACTTTGAGCACAAATGCTACCATTCACCGAAGATCAGACGGACAGACAGAGCAGTTCAATTCTATGCTGGGAGACTATTTTCAGCACTTTACCTCTGCTTCGCATGAAATTCGGGTGAAACTTTCGGATGTGGCTCAGACGTGTTCCAATGTTCAAAAGAGCTCTTCTCTCAACGAGAGTCCTTTTGAAATTACTACTAGCCAGCAACCGATACTCCTCCATACTATAGATATCGATCAGAAACAGTACAAGAAGTCTGCAGATTTGAAGCAACCAGTTCTTAAAGTGAAACGATCAGAAATGAAGGTTGCTGAAAAGATTCTTGGCCACCAAACTACTCGATCTTCTAAGAAATATCTTCAAGAGTATTTGGTCAAATGGAGCGGATGCAACAGCGAGAAGAATACTCAATGGCTCCAAGGACGTCACCAAAACAAATGGGGGAGAATGTCACGGGCTACAGCTTTGCTTAAGCCCCGTGTTGTAAATATTTATTTAATTCGTAAAATAGTTAGAAAATAGAAAAAAAAAAGTATGATTCTAGAGCCAAATGACGTCTACTCCCATCATTTGAGTTTTTGTTCTGAAGTCTATTATAGGGGGTATTGGCCTTTCAAAACTATTTCAAGTTTACTAGTGTTTTCCCCCTACACTAGCCATTTGTAATTTCATGCTTTCGTCTATTGTAATGTCCTGCTTTTTAGCAATCAATGATTAGTTATTTCCAATGCATTTCAATTTCTTGTTGCAAGCTTTCTTAAAATTGTAATCAAAATTTACTTTCGTCCCGACGCGATCGAGGAATAGGCGGAAGGTAGTCTAGCGGAGCAGACTACTGCCGCACGGTGTCCCCTTTCTGTGCTAAGAAAAAGTTAACCGTGAAACCAAGTGAAGAATTTTAAGTTTTTTAGCAGAAATTTAAAAAAAAATAATAATAAATTCCTTATAAGTCCCTTCGAAGATTTCTCCAAAGAGAAGTTTCCAAGTGAAGACAATTCCATTATATATTCAATGCACCGTTTAAATTCAAGCTAGTAAAAAGTAAAGACGTGGTGTCCAGGTTATTATAAATTTACGAGTGATAAGCGGCTAACATTCACAATCAATTTCTAGTTGTGAATAGATTATATTTGATTGGGATCAAATACACTCAATTATCATCTTAGCTAAACAACTTCTTATAGGAGGGGCACGGTTTAGAATCGACTAGCAAAGACATGATTGTTAAGTAATTTTAAGTTTTCAATCGTCACGTTTTACTCTCATGTCACAAGATGCCAAAACTTTCAACTGACTTTACCAAGAATTTCTAGTAAACATCATTCGGTGTTGGAACTTCGAACTAGATATATTTGATTGCAATTGAGATGGACAAGTTCACGATTCAAAAATCATCCCCTGCCATCTGAGTCTCAATCAAATCGTAATCAAGATTTTCCTTTCTTATCAATAAAATAAAGCCACTGGGGTCACTATATAACTTCGGTCCACAAAAATTGGTTGGGTGGGAAGGCGGGGGCGGGGGCGGGGGCGGGGGGAGGGGGGGGTGGATCAAAAGCTCCCTGCTCTTGGATTCCATTTTTCTGTAGCTTTCTATTTCAATACACACAGAGTGATTTTCTTGGAATCTTTTATTACAAAGGTGCTACATTTTTACTTAAATCGGTGTGTTTGTAACAATTCACATAAGTTAATCAATATTTGCAATGATAATGAACTTTACAGAAGCAACAAAATAGCAAGATCTTATTTATTTATTATAAATCTCCAAATTTGTAAGCTTTTGTCATCACTCTAATGAATTTTTTCACACTTGTTTTCTCCTTTTCTGTGGGTCTCGTTTATCGAGTAGGCTGGCTAGGGTGACGTGTATTTTCTGTATACTGCCGGCAATCTTGTTGGCATCTTTAGCTCCCCCCTCCTCTTCTTGATCAGATATTTTTGTATATACCGCATGAGCTCGATTATAAGTCCATTTCTAAGAAGGAAAAAAAAAAGTAAAATGAAATGATCAAAAATAGCTTGGAGTTTGTGTTTATGGAACTTTTGGTTTCTCAAGAAACCCACAATTTCCACTCTTTTATCCATTGTTTTATTCATTCGTGGTAAAAAAAGTGTTTCTTTCTTATGAATTCTGATATGGGTTTCACTTATTTTCGTTAATTAGCTTTTTTACTTCTCTGTATAATTAGATTTTTAAGATTTCTTGATTGAATGTGTTTTACTGGATTCATAGAAGTACTTTTTTTTTTCCCTTAATTTTGTTGGTATGGTCAAAATATTATACTGTTAGTTATGTTTGTCTCCTCTTTTCCCCGTAATAAGGATTTCAGTTCTATAGATCAGAATTTTTTGCTACTGGTAATTTTCATTAATATCCTTGTCAATATTTAACTTTGTATTTCTCTAAGAGGTATTGATTATAAATTTGTGCTTTTATATTTTTTTGATTTAAATTGCTATTTGGAGACCTTTTATATGAATTCTGTCATTTCACTGACTTGTACTAAATAAAGAGCTAATATATCCCGTTGGGAAGTTTGTGAAAAATTCCTAGAAAAGTTTCATTACCACCTATTTAGTTTGTCTGCAATATGTCATTGATTTCCACAATAATTTGCTTTTATTAATGTTGATATTGTAACAGGGTGTCCAGGGATTTGAAGATTGCATTCGTCTGGTTCTATTGATGTTCTTGAAGGGGTTTGGTGCAAAATAAGTTCAACAAAGATGGAGAATTCTTACGAAACGCATAGCAATGGACATGTGAAACATCCCGACCTAATTATCCGGCATCCCTCGTACCAATCCTCGAGCAAGTTGTCGTTGCCTTGGTTTGATATACGAGTGTTCTATGTTAGAATCAGTAATTTCAGTGTTGATGATTCGACCCCAGAATTTCTCACTCTCAATCATTTCCCTTTGATCCCGGACACTCTCCTTGAAGTGAATGGTGTAAGATGTTCGATTGAGTCGGAAGGAGTTTCTTGCCTTCGAAGAAGGGATAGGATAGATAAGAAATCTGAAGAGGCTACATTTGTTAGCACAGATAGTATACGATTAAACGGCAGTGCAAGGTTCGAAGTTTTTAATGAAAAGGAGCTCATGCTCTCTGGGATTTTGGAAATGTCTCATGCCAATAGTTCTATCAAGGAATCAAACAAGTTGGCTCGGAAGTGGAGCATGAATTGTGAATCAGTAATGACTGCTGGCACTGGACTTCTCAAGGGGAAACATATAAAGGGCGCTGAATCATCGTCATCTACAGTCGAAGTTTCTGTTGCGGGTTGTTACTCGGGAACACCAATCATATTGACCAAGACGTTGCAGCTTAATCTTGCGAAGAAACACAAAAAGGGAATGTTAGATATGATTCTCAAATGCGAAGCCTCGGAGTCCCAAGAAGACGTTGCATCTGGACATGATCTACAGGTAATGTTGTTCAATAATGTCTTATTCTGTATGGAGCATTTGATAGCAGTGGATATTATTTTATTACAAAATAAAAGGAAGCTAAAATCTTGTTAATTATAATATCGAGTCATGTCCAATACTGTGTATCAAATGTGCACCGAGTGTTTACGTTTTTGACATATGTGACATCTAGAGTCTTGCATTCTCGTTCTACTTATTACATATCTTTGTGCTAATGAAAAAGCATCCAGTCGAACATATCAGGCAGAAAAGGTTACCTATACTATAAACGGTATATCAGGCATGGGAAATATCATATTCAGAATTATTGCTAATTACGTGCTCATTGTTTAATTGTCTTCAAAAGGTTACCTATACTATTGCAGCCATTGATTCTAATATTTATACACAAAGTACAAGCATGAATATGAGCACGAGATCCCGTCATTTTATCTTATCATTCGGTTATTGCTTTATGCTTGCTTCCTCTTGCGAAACATGTCTCTTTGCAATGGAAAAAGGCCGATATCTTTAGGAATTGAATCTTAGACTATAAGAAGTCTTATCCTCAACATGTCAGGAGGGTATGGGCAGGCAGGCACACATATTGAAATAGCAGAGTATTCTCTTGTATTCTGTTTCCTCTTGTATTATCCATATCCTGATTGGGACTGACGTGCCGGGTTCTCATCATCACAAAAACTAGGTAGGTAGTTTTCAATTGTAGGGCCCTTTAAATCACTTTTTGGCATCCCTTAGCAACCTTTTCGAGGTCAATTATCTATTCAGGATCTATGTGACGAACTTTCAGTTTTTCTCAAGAATTTTATAATATTCTGCACATGTTATCCCCATCTTTCTCATAAATACTGATTTGTAGATTCATTTGATAAGATTTCTTAACATGTATTTCTTTTTCAAAAAATATAGATTTTTGTTTTTCACTCCAAATATTATGTCAAACTACGTTTTTGCTTGTATTCAGTACATAAGATGCCTACGTTACATGTAGCTTTCTATCAGTGCTAAAGTAATTGTTAGAAACTCAATGCTTGGACTTCGGCATGTTACATAGAATCTTGTTTTATTAAGACACTATATGGTATATGTTTATAATGAACACAACGCCGAAACATGCTACTAAACGGTATATCAAACGTTGTTTGGTTTGCAAGACTCCAGAGTATAATACATAAGATTTTAACTTATTATTTTCTCTCTATATTGTCGAGTATTATATAATTTACCGCTAGAGTATTATATAATACATCCTACTTAATGAACTACTAATGTACCGCTAGTAGCCATAAGTCATAATATATGTCTTATTGTTCATAAATATGCAGCACAATACTTTTAGATAATGGACTATAAGAAAGAGAAACTATTGTTAATTGCTATCTAGTCTTATTTACTACTACCTATTCGAGTCAATTTGAATATTTCCGTTTTGCCTTTTTCAGGTTGCAGAGTACAGAAATTATAAACCGGAAAGCGATGAAGACCATTATAACATGTATTGGAGACGGACAGAATATATTGAAGGTGAAGACGGGGAACTTTCCTGGTTTAATGCCGGTGTTCAGGTGGGTGTTGGAATAGGCCTTGGCATTTGCTTGGGGGTCGGAGTTGGAGTTGGTTTGTTGGTCCGTACTTACCGAACAACAACCCGAAACTTTAAAAGGCGGCTTGCATAGTTGCTGGTATTATCTTCATGCTCTGTCTATTTACCGGCTAACACGACCATTAGGATGTCCATTTTGGGTGCAAATTTTCTAAGTCTCAACTTACCGGCTACTCGATCGATGTCTTCGCGGGTTCTCTTCGCGTTCTGACTTTACGTTTTTTCTTTATTTTGGAAATAATTCTCATGCTGTTAATTGTTTCGAAGAGGATGTTGGTATATATGTCAACTGTTGTTTCTTGTGAAGGATCAAAAGTTGAACTGATTGGGCAAGACTAAATAATACTGGTAAAATATTTTAAAACATAAGTTAAATTTCATTAAACAAAAATCAGACACAAGGTGTAGTATTAAGAATATTCATAACATATGTAATATATGGTTTCTAGGCTATAACTCGACTAGTTTTTTGGTTAGTTTCCAATATTCTCGATTGAACCCGTAATAGCTTTTACCTTCCTCTGATTTAGTTTCTAAAAATAGATAAAGGCATTAAATTAATGCTTGTACCAAAATAGTGTAAAGCTTTATCAAAACTAAAGTTATCGATGGTGCAAAGAATCTAAAATTGTATAGGTCCTTTGACTTTAAAGGTAGTTTATTATGTAGAGTTGTACTACACGTCTCGTGCTCCTCCACCTTCCTTATGTTGGAAAAAATTTATTTCGTGAGTTTGGCATGGCATATCGAATCCAAAATTTGCTTAGTTTTATTATCAGACAAAGCACATGAGGGAAGGGAAGAGAGGAGGATTTGACAGCTTCAAGAAGAAGGTAGAATCCATAATTGAGGAGCTTTTCATGAAGTTCGTCAAATGTTATAAGAGTCTTCATGAGCACGAACAGCAGGATAAATCCTTGTAGTCCGAGATTACTTCAAGAACTTTAGACATCACATGTGCTCAATAATAATTTTCAGTCCATTCGGAAAATTGGCAATTTGGCCTTCAGGTAGCAATTATTTGTCCTCTTGCTTGACGTAAAATGGAGAAAGAGACTACAATTGTATTCAGAATGAAGTGCTAATTCGGAGTCTCATAGTCAACGTCTCTCTCAAGATTGTGTCCTATGAGCAAAGTTTCAACAGTAATTTGCGATGGTTAATTTGAGAAGAATGTTGACATTGACATATACAGAAGAAATGGTGGAGTTGACTATCTGCTCGTTCGGTAGAGATTAAAATTGAAAAATTAACCGTTATTATTGACTTTTATTAGATGAGTAAGACCCAATAACGACCATATTTTTAATTTTAATCCCTACCAAACTGGGAGTATGTTTGTTGAACAGCAGCAATTTTACATCACTGGGTACATAATGATGACATTATATATAAAAATAAAAACAAAAACAAAAACAAAAAAAGTCATTGAATAAAACTATTTGTATCAAAATTTTCTTATCAAAAATGTTTAACACCCTCGAATAAATAAATAAAAAAAACTCCCATAAATGTGTTCCCCCACTCTCATGTAAGTATATATAGCATTGCACAAAGTCATTAAATAATTTACATCATCAATATGTAATGTATGAGACGCAAATAGCATTATCGTGTGTTATTTATTTTTGTTTGCAGATTAAAAGAGAGAAAAAAAAGTTGATATAAAAGAGAACACGTTAAACATAAAAATCACTATAATTGCAAAAATAATACGGAACGTTAAGAAGTTTAATGACATAATGTCTAGCAAAAATTTCAGACGACGTAAAGAAAATAATAAAAAAAAAACTCGTTCAAAGTTGCAAAATAAATCAGATCCAGGTGGAGTCGAACCACCATTCTCTCATGCGCCCTGAGGCCAATGAGCGCTCATCCATTTTGAGCTTATGGATCTATCTCAATATATCCACAATTTGTCTAGCGCAAGCAATTCTGTATTTTTTTTTAGAAATATACAGAAACAAATTATTGTAATATTTTGGAATTATTTGGTGAAAATCCAATACAGACAAGTATACAGCAACAAACAAGATAGTTCATCCATATTTATTTTATCAAAATCATTTTTTCAACTCATTTTCAATCATATCCTCCAACTAAAATAATTTTGCACATAAAACTAGTTTTAAGTTACCGACAACACATTTTAGGTGTCGATATAAGCTCTCCTCATCTAGCACAAGATTATTCCTAGCAATCAAAATCCATACAAAAAATCATAACCGAACTTCTCCACGATGCGGTGGGATAATCGTAAATGTCTTAAGAAAACTATTATGAGATTTCTTTTCAAAACAAACTGGCACACTTCCAAAATGGAAACAAAACAAGCAACTCAAAATCACGTTACCGTAGCTAAATGACCTCACGAAAATAGATATTGCAAAAGTTCTGAACACACAATGACATTTTCAACTGCAAAGACAGAGACTAGTAATTAATTCACTTAATCACTCCGCCCAGGATTCCAACAGTTATAAACGGCAATTGATTCAGGAACCAAAGCAGAGCAGACAGCTAAAATTGAACGAGCAATGTTCATTGGAAGGGGACAAATTTCTTATCTTAAACCTTAAAACTAGTAGGAAGTCATTTTAATTTCAGAATAAATTACCATCAAATCGACCAGGAATTCAAAGCGGACTCGAGTCCAGGCCAAAGCAGAAACTGGAACAAAATGCATTTCTTGCATCCAACCAGGCAGAATGCACAGAACTACACCTGAGATTAATCCATGTTTACTGTTGAAAGTAGCAACAACAGAACATTAGCGGGTTAATACCCTAAATAGTCACTAAACTTTGTCAAAAGTTCTCGTGAGATCACTGAACTTCAAAACTTCCTTAATTAATCACTGAACTTTTCATAAAGTTCCCAGGAGGTCACCGAACTTTAAAACTACCATAAATAGTCACTGAACTTTTCCAAAACTTCCCTAAATAGTCACCCAACTTTGCAAAAAGTTCCTAGGGGATCACTAAATCATTGATGTATGTGGTCTCAATTTGCAAAGTTCGGTGACCTCCTAGGAAGTTTTAGCAAAGTTCAATGACTATTTATGGTAGTTTTGAAGTTCAGTGACCTCCTAGAAACTTTTTGCAAAGTTCAGTGACTAATTAGGGAAGTTTTGAAGTTCGGTGACCTCCTGGGAACTTTTGGCAAAGTTCAGTGACTATTTAGGGTATTAACTCGAACATTAGCATAAAAGAGAGAATGACGAAGCAGCACCAACAGCAGCAGCAGCAACTCATGCGGTAGAGGCAGCAGCAATCAATATCAGCGAATGATTGTACAAGGCAAAGGCAACAATTAAATGTGGCAAGCCTCGCACTTTCAGCAAATCCTAGCAGCAGCAGTAAAAGAGGCAACAACTCGTGTCAGAGGCAGCAGCAATCAACAACAGCGGGTGATCGTATATGGCAAAGGAAACAATCAGAACCGGCAAAGCCTGCGTAATTTAAGCAGCAGCTCGTACGGCAGTGGCAGCATCAATTAATATGGCAAATGCAACAATCAGAGCCAGCAAGCCTGATTACTTTCCGGAGGCTCGTTACATGCAACTAGCAGCAGCAGTAACCAACATGTAGCCTTGGTCAGCCTGAATGCGCTTGCTCAATCACCAGGTCACAATTATCTACAAAACTAAGAACATCTAAACCTTTGGACTAATTCAGACGTTGGCCACTGAAAATTACAAGTTCCATCACATTTACAAGAAGCATTTGGTGGACAGATATCACAATATCACAATATAAATTTTTATTAAACTCTGCTTCAAGAGCATAATTATGTAATAGACAGTAAATTGAGCCAAGTATTAAATACATCAAAAAAATACTGTTACACAAAAATCTCCATTGTACAATGAATAGCCAAGCAGAATTAACTTCAAACATCACATTTCTTACTTTAGAATTCGAAAGAATTAGACAACAGATAAATAGAAATCGCATTTGGTTGTGAAAAATTTTGTTCTGTATTGACACGTAGTTTGAAGTCCGATAATTTTGCTTACACTATTGGAAGCTAGCTTCAGACGTAAACATTACGTTACGTATAGTGTTGTAAAAGCTAAAATCTCACATGGATGAAATGAACCAATATGTAAGGACTTCAATACTCTGGATGATGTTAATCACAACTAAAAACTGTTAATGCGTTAGTAATGATAGAATATGAAATTGTATGCAAGTACTTTCGTAGATTATTCTTCGTAGTCAACATGTTGGAAGCTAGGTATGATGTGTGAATATTTTGAATCCTGTATGCTGATATATGAACATTAATGATATCAATCAGGATAGCCCATGCAGTTTACAAATTGTTGAAAGAGAGAATCACATGGTTGAATTGAAAAATTGTACGTCTGAAGAACCTTATATTTTAAAGAATAAGATAGAAATTGAACTTATTCCATTCCAGTACCTCATAGGAAAGTTATGCTTCAGAAGACCCAATCCTTTTGCAAAGCTTGCTGTCCTCACTTTCTCGTGTATATTATGTGTTCCATTTTCATCAACGTGAATTGATAATTGCACTTAGATTTTGTGGACTACACTGAACACGATTGATTAAAAGGATTAAGGGAAAAGAGGCAAGCGAGTGTGTTGGTTGTTCAGTTTGTCGCGCTAAACCTTTCCCGAACTGCGATACCAGATATGGAATTTTTCAACATAAGACACGCTGAGGACAAAACACAAAAGGAAAAGACAGAAAAGGAGGCCGCACACAGAAGGGAGAGTCGGGCAAATTCCCGTACCATCTCCCCTCTAAACAAAAAATGATAATTTTATTGCGATCTTTTGACCTGCCATGAGAGCGCACCCATCATGGCAAAGGTCCGTAAGACATCCAAATCAATCACTCACCACAGTCAACTATTCATCTCTCTGTAATCTGTCAGCAACTTCTCATCCTATGCTCAAATTCGTTACAGCTTTCAACATGGCAAAAGGAACGTCATTCATACAGCATAACGAACCAACCAGACCATATATGATATATGATAACACAAGAATCTTGTGCAGACGAAATCAGTTGAAATGCATTTCCTCGCTTCTTAATGATTGGGTGAAATATCATTTCCAGCCGGAAAATCAGTCGAGAATGCATCTGGAAAATGAACTACAAAGCATGAATGAAGGATAAGAAGGTGACTATCTAAAGCAATACTGCAGAGAAAATTATAAACGATCTTTGGAAAAACACGCTGCAAAGAAAACACCTTTACCTAAACCAGAAAAATCAAATAATCAATTTCAAATAATGAATGGCTTAGATTATCATCTATTAGAAGATGTAAGGAAAAGCTAGAAAGAATCAATTTTTTTCTGCTTCTTTCTCAAAAATAGGATATGCCAAACACGCTATGTATGAGAAATCAAACAATTATTTGTATGATGTGAAAATTACCTTCATCAATCCGTTGAATCTTCACCAAATCCAATCTAAAATCTTACATCTTTGGTGATGTTTAAATATTCTCCGTCGATTGAAACGCTCAACGAACATATTCAAATCCATAATCAAATTATAGATCATTTCACGGTCTACAGTAATCCGAAAACAGATAATGCTTTAGAAAAAGGTCGTAGAGCAGATCTGAGAATAATGTATAAGCATAACCGGGGGAGACAAAACAGAGACAATGTACAACACCAATGGAGAATAATTGGGTTTATTTATTGAAGGGGCCAAGTGATCCAACAGCTGAGATTGATTGGCAGGAAGATATTTTGACGGTTGGATTGGTTTGCCGTGGAGAGAAAATAGGTTTAGAGAAATGATCGGACGGGCTATATTGTTGGGAAGGTTCTCGATTGGTATCCAAGATCATGCCACGTGTTTCAACATGATTCTCACAATAAATTGATATTTTTTCTTAGGTAATTAGCATATAACACCCCCACCTTTAACGGTTATTGTGGAAAACGTTATTGTCTTTCATTTTTTGACATTTTCATCTTTATTTTCACATTTCATTTCACAAAAGGTCATTTTCACTTATTTTATCAATCAATCATGCTACATGTATAATAATGGTTGACAATGATTGTTAACAATCATGATTTGACATCATCGCATTCATTTATTTCAAAAAACTTCAAAACTGTTTTTTAAATCAACTATCCAGATTTTGTCATATCAAATATTGTTAACCATTATTGTACAAGTAGATTAATTATTTCTCAATTAAAAATTATGAAATAACGAATATACCCCTCTATTTAAATAAAACGAAAGGAAAAATAAAAAATTAATTGCAACCACAGTCCTAATTTTTTTAAAAAAATTCAAATAAGTCATAAATAAATTATTAAAAGGATAATTAGTACATAATTTACATATCTTTCATCATGATTGCAAAAAAAGACCATATCTTTCATTTTTATTTTTAGTTTTGCATTTTCACCCTTAATTACACATTTGATGCGCAAACCATTATTTCTATCCAATTTCTCAATAAAAAGTTATGAAATGACGAATATATCCTCATATCAAAATAAGAAAATATATATTTTTTATAATTTCTAATTCTTTAATAATTTATTTGGGACTCGTTTGCATTTTTTAATTTATTTATTTATTTTTGAATAAATTTAATTAGGACTTGTTTGCACTTTTTATATATATATAATTTTTTGGACTATGATTGCAATTAATTATTTAGTTTTTATTTAAATATGAATGTATATTCATCATTTCACAACTTTTTATTGAGAAATTGGGTAAAACTGGATAGAAATGATGATTTGCGCAATCAAATGTGTAATTAAGGTTGAAATTATAAAAAAACAAAAGGTATGAACGTTTTTCGTAATACGGTGAAAGATATAGACATTATGTACTAATTACCATTTTAATAATTTATTTGTGACTTATTTGCTCTTTTTTTTTTAAAAAAAAAATGGATTGTGATTGCAATTAATTCTTTTTCTTTTTATTTTATTTAAAGAGAGTGGTATATTAGTCATTTCATAATTTTTATGCCCATGTTTCGTCACGTTAAAATTTCTATTATCATTCTTCTACTTATTTTTCAATTGCACATTCTTCAATAAAATTATGTTTTCCATCATATCAGTAACTTTTTTTTTTCAATAATACATTTTTCATCAATCTACTAATCCAAAAAACATTCTCCAAAATAATGTGGCTCAAACACACATAATTCTATCTTTCATTTAACTTATCATTTAGCGCTAGATTCATTCCCATTTCAATTTTCTGGAAACAATTGCATATTTAATCCTCAATCATTATTCTAGTAACAAATTAGTCGTTGAAAATACTTCTAGGTTGGTTGAACTTTAAGCCCCTATTTGGTTAAGATAAAAATCAAATTTTTAATAAATTTTGATAAATTGATAGAACGTGTAGTTAAAAAATTGTGGATCATATTATGTGTAATTAAAATTATTGTTGACTTTTAACTAAAAATTTAGCCCCTGTTTGAGCCACATTTTTTGAAAATGAGAATGAAAAATATAGCCGTTATTGGGGCCCACACAAGAGATAGAAAATTTGAATTTAAATGTTGATGTGATGAATAACGGTCATATTTTTCATTTTAGTGAGGAAAAAATATTGCTCAAACGGGGCCTTAATATAACTTTTTAGTTGAATCAAATAGGGACTAAATTGATTAATTTCAATTATTATTTTTCTCAAAAAAATTGAATCATTAGTGCTCTACCATTAATTTTAGTAGCAAGTTGGTCGTTTTCACTAATAAAATAGCAAATCAATCCTTATATTTTAATTATATTTACACAATAAGTAAATAACAAAGATCGTGCAAATATCCATTACATTGTCTTGGGGGCATGTCCACTTTTTAAAGCTGATTTATCTTTAACTTGGGAAATACCCTTAAGTTTGAAGTTAGTCACGTGTAATGTAACTATTGAACGAAGGTTGAAAAACTTCTATAATCACAAATCAATAGAAGATTAAACAAACGTAAGTTATAATTGTAAATTTCTGTTAGTCATGTGACGTTTAAACGTTCAATTTTATGACAGTAGTTTATGTTTCCACCATGGGTTGACGTCCATGAATTTAAGTTGAGGCATGTTCATTTTCACGAGGTCTACATGACTATTGAATAAAAGATTTTGAGAATTTTCGTTAATCCAGATTTTTGGAACTAAAATGAAAGTATGAGAATATACTTGCTCCTTTTAAAAGTTGGACGTCAACTTACTGTTGGAGCAATAGTTTTGGGGCTTGACGTGAAAACAAATATTTGCTCGTGTTTCTCACATGAATGATATTTTTCTGATTTCACTTTTTTAGTCTTTTGTTTGTTGAACTCAATCAAAAATTATAGAACAAATTGCATCCTTAGTCCTCAATTATAATTTCAGTAGCAAGTTAGTCATTAACCTTTATAAAAGATTAAGTTAATCATCCACTATTCCAAGTAAATAACAGAAGTCATGCAAATCTTGATTACATTGTCGTGTGATCTCCACATATTGAATATTACGAAGCTAATTCACATTTTTCAAATTGGGGCGATGCTTATGAATTTAAGGGAAGACAAGTTAAAGGAAAATTTCTATAATTGCACATTGATTAAGCAAGTATATCATATTTATTATAATAAAAGGCTGAAAACTAGATTATTCGTTTTTAATGGTTGGGACTAACTTACTAGAGTAATAGATAAGCAATTTGAAGTGAAATATTCTCGTTTACACGTGCTTCAACATGTTTTTCACGATAACAAAAATTGTGTAAATCTCTTTCATACTATTGCGCGGTATTTGCATGTCCAATTTTATGAAGATATTTTGTCTTTTCAACATGGGCCAGCATCCATAAACTTAAGACGAGACAAAATGTTAGGGACTAACTTATTACTGGAGTAATAGTTTGGGGTAGAGGTGGAAATTTTCCAATTTGTAGTTTTTCAACATGTTTCTCATGCTTAATGATATTTTTTCTTATTTCAATTTCAGTCCTTTAGTTTTAGTTTAATTCTAATCATTGCAAGTCATTTTTTGTTCAAATATGTATTTTGAGGGTCCATCTGAATTGTGCGCTTCATGCTACTTGTACAAAGTTATGTTACAAAATTGGTTTACAAAATATATGTTGACAACATCTTGGCCAATGATTTAAAAAACAATTTTTAAAATAAATGATCTAGATCTTGCCACATCATTATGTCAACACACTTTTGTAAATCAAAGTAGCATAATTGTTATGTTTAACACATTTTGAATAAATCGGTCTATTGCTGGTTCAAGTTCCAGCGTTGAAATGCAGCAAATGCTGCTGTTTCTCAACACTTTGTAACTTTATTTTTTCATAAAAATATTTTTTAAATTTTTTTATAGCTGAAATGGAATGTTTTTATTTGATGGCATGCGTTTGATACATGTGTAATGCCAAATATTTCAACGGTCTAATTCGTGCCAAATCTCTTACAATGTTTTTTGAGTGAGCGTGTAAGGCTTTTCAAGCCTAAACATTTTCGCTCCTTTCTTTTAGTCGAGCTGAGCTCGTGCAATAAGGGTTTAGACCAGTATCAACTGAAATGAGATTTCTTGATATGGGATTGGCTTCTGTAACTATAAATCATTGATGATCATTTAGTATACAGGTTGCTATTGAATATTTGAAAGTGGTACTACTACTTCGATGCTAAAAGAGGTGTGTAAATCCAAATCAGCAAGATCCAAATTTGAACTAATTCTTGATTCTAGTTAAAGATCAGTGTATCTGCGTTGACAATCTAACAAAAAGGCGAAAAAGTGGTATCTTTTTTTTTATCGGTAAATGTAAATTATTATATATCAAAAACTCATGTACATCGGTACATGTACTCCGGGCATTCTCGGGCGAAACAACACTCATGTGAGACATACAACTACTCCGGGCATAACCAAGTAAAAAAAAAAAAAACCAATCTACAAACAAAATGGATTAGTGATCCATAGCTAACGACTCCCAATGAATCAAAATATTCGGATACAAAGAGAATATAACTTTGTATACGTATGTTTTGATTTGTCGTACAATGCACTCAATTTGTGGTCTTAGATTCTTGAAAATCTTCATATTTCGTGTCATTAATATTTGGTAAACGGTAGCAGCAAAGTCGTACCCCCGACTTCCTTTTTAATCCATTTCAACAAGCTTGACAAAGTAGATATATTACGTGTGATGGCCTGCTAACCGCGAATCTGTTCCCAAACTGAGTTGCTGAACAGACATGAAAAAAAATAAGTGATGTGCAGTTTCTTCTGTCTCTCCGCAAAATATGCAATTCATGTCTAATTCCATGTATTGTAGCTTGTCCTCAGTTAGTAATATGGACTGAACTCCTAATCAAAGAGTGAAAGCTTGTCTCTATTTCTATTAGGAGTGAGTGACACACTTTGCCTTCATTTCACCAACGTTCCTATCCAAAGCGAAGAAAAGGCAAAAGAAGTATTTGAAACATGATTGAGAAATGAAAATGTCAAAATAGTCTCGTGGATGTCATATAACTTTCGATGTCTCCGTGTTATTCAACGTACTCTTCTTTTCAAAAATCTACCTCTTTTTCTTGTCTAAGTCCAATTATTTCTGCCGTCACCATCTGAATCACATCTATGACTGAGAGTGGCAAGATATTCTCCACAGCTCAGGGGCAGAGAGAGAGATAGATACATATTCAGTAATACGAACACACTGTGCAAGATTTGGCTTTAGACGACCCATGAAAACCCCAAAAAACCCTTCAAGAATCTCGGTTGAAAAATCTTGATTTCTATCCAATCCAATCCAATAAACCAAACCACTTCAAGAATGTGTCCATCTTCATTCAAATTCTTCTGGGCTCTGTTCTTCTTCTTCTTCTTCATCTTTCCCCAATCTTTCTCCGTTTCTTTCTTCCCCGGTAACAATGTAACCCTTTTTGGTGACGCTTTCTTGAACAACCACACTATAATCCTAACTCAAGAACACAGCTGCACGCCGCCGCCTTCGCCGCAGGCGGTGGCGTTAGCTTCTCCTCCTCCTTCAATCACTTCTCTTTCCGGACTCGGAAGAGCTTTCTACGTGCACCCAATTCGATTTCTTGATCCTTCGTTGAATGCCACTGGCTCTTTCTCTTGTAGATTTTCCTTCACAATCACCACCACCCCTTCTTGTCCTTCCGGTGAGGGTCTTGCATTTTTTATCACTTCTAATACAGGTTCTTTCAGTCTTTATGATGGTTATATGGGGCTTCCAGCAGATTTTCAAGATTCTTATGTTGCTGTTGAGTTTGATACAACTTTTAATCCTTCTCTTGAGGATATTAACAGTAATCATATAGGCATTGATGTTAACAGTGTTAAATCATTGGCTTCTGTTGATGTTGTTTCAAGAGGGATTGATCTTAGGGGAGGGAAAGAAATAACTACATGGATTGAATACCGGGATTCGGAGAAGATGATCCGTGTGTGGGTCGGATACTCGAACCAGATTAGGCCTATTAGTCCTGTTCTTGAAGCTCAGATTGACCTTTCCAAGCAATTCAAAGAGTTTATGCACGTTGGATTCTCTGCTTCTAATGGACATGGCTCGGCTATTCACACGGTTGATAGATGGCGGTTTAAAACGTTTTTCGGGTTTCTATCTTCTACAATGCCTATGGATACAGTTGAAGAAGGGGATTGTTTTATGTGTTTTCCAGGGGATTCAAATTTGGAGATAAATACCTTTGATTATAGTCAATCAACTAAACGAATACTAAATATGGCTCTTATTGTTGGAGGATTGGCTGCAGTTATGATCTTGTTAGCTGCATTTCTTGTGATTTGTTGTATATGTTTGATTAAGAGGAAACGAATTCGAAGAGCGCGCAGTGAACATCAAATGCATAGATTTCGTCGCGGTATGATGGTTCCCCAAATGTTATCTCTAACTGAGATAAAATCAGCTACCAATGGATTCAATCAGGACAATATTATAGGTGAAGGAGCATCAGCAGTTGTATATGAAGGGAAAATTCCCTCTTGTGGATCCGTGGCAATAAAAAGGTTCATTCAAGAAAACAGTAAAATTGATCCTTCGATTTCTCGCATTCCATTCAACACGGAGTTGGCAACAATGATGGGATGCCTGAAGCACAAAAACTTGGTACAGTTAAAAGGGTGGTGCTGTGAGAGGAATGAACTAGTTCTAGTTTATGAGCACATGGCGAATGGAAGCCTTGACAAAATCCTCCACAATCGGACGAGTTTAACGAAGTTTCTCACCTGGGAACGAAGATTGAATGCAATTCGTGGAGTGGCTTCTGCTCTTATATACTTGCATGAAGAATGTGAAAGCCAGATAATCCACAGAGATGTCAAAACTTGCAATATATTGCTTGATGCAGAGTTCAATGCAAAGCTTGGCGATTTCGGGTTAGCAGAAGTTTATAGGCATAGTTTTAGGACACGAGACGCCACTGTCCCTGCCGGAACAATGGGCTATTTGGCACCGGAATACGCTTTTTCCGGCGTCCCGACAGTGAAAACTGATGTGTACAGCTTTGGGGTGGTGGTGCTGGAAGTGGCATCAGGGAGGAGGCCAGTTGATGAAGAAAGACTTGTGATTACTGATTATGTGTGGGATTTGTGGGAAAAAGGGATGATTTTAGAGGCAGCTGACCCTAAACTTATGGGGCATTTTAACAGGATGGAAATGGAGAGGACACTTATTGTGGGGCTTTCTTGTGCATATCCAAATTGTGAGAAAAGGCCAGTCATGAGAGAGGCTGCAAGAATGCTTAAAGGGGAATCCCCAATTCTAGTTTTGCCTTCAAAGAAACCTGCTCTGAGAATTCAATCTGTTTTGCCTGAGGGTTGTGAAGAAATTATGAATTTTGGTGGAGATATTGATGGCACTCCATGGTCTACCCCAAGAACGCATTTTAGCAAGAATTAGGATTTTTGGGAGGAATTCTTCTTGTTGTTAACGTTGTTAGTTTCAGAGATTCATTCATTTGTTTACATGTAATGTTTGTGAGACAACTCAAATGACCACATGTTCGTAGGACAAGTTAATTGGTTATTTACAGCAAAATCATTTTTTTTTTTAGATAGAATAACTATCTTCGATCCACTAAGTACTGTATTTTCCTTCTTTCTTTTTGGATTTCGAGTATTAGGAATTGAAGACCGATCAATCATTTCTTTAAAGGTAAAACTTAACTCAAGACACTCACAGAGAAAGAGATGTTGCATTTGTAAGTGTTATGCCCTAGGTCCAATCAACTTTGGACATAAGCACTTTTAATGTATATATAACCGATGCATATTTATGGCAAGATTTATTATTGAATTAATATTCTAATTAATTAAATAATAGAATCCGTAGATTCAAGTTTTGGTGATTTGTTAATCACAAAGAGTTGTGATTGTGAGATACAAATTACATATGACCTGAATCTTAAATCGTCCGTGGGACGTATGTAATAACGAGATACGGATAATCGTTATTTATGGATAGACCATCACGTGTGGCATTTCTTACTTATGAAGTAAGTAGTTGATCTTACAAACTAAAGTGTGGAGACACTTGAATGAACACGTGAATGTTTTGTTATAGAACAAAACATTGGAGACCCGCTGAGAGATTCCACATGGAAAACTATCTGAGTGTCAGTGGTTAATCTCTAACGTTCGGTAGTGGAATTGGTCCTTTGACTTGAGGTCATCATAGTGCCTTATATGAGGACAACCATACTTTGGTGATGTCGGATGTTGCTCTGTCAAGGGTTGCTAATACGGCATCATTCAGGTATGTCAGAATCATATGAAGGTTGTGAATGATCAATAGAGGATTCGTCACTCTTAGATAGTAAGAGATTATGATCTACATTTCATCCAGTTAAGTTGATAACGAAATCCTTGGCCAAGGTGAACTCATAAGTCGAAAAAGAGTTTTCGACTTACATTGACTTAACAGTAGGATAAAAGATATGATCGATAATTGAGATTGACACACGTCCATATCTCGTAATTGATCGGATCATATTGACGAAGGGATTATAGTTTCACGATAAACGAACAAGTTTGGTTTTGTCATGTCACGTGACATTTCCCGTCACATGTATTGCCCTGACACATTGCTAGATGTCATCTGGGACAACGAATGTAAATTGATGATAAATTAAAATGGGTATTTTAATTTATCAGTTTTGATTAGATCAAAATAATAATTCACGTCGTTAGACATCGTGATCGGGAACCTAATGGGTCACACACAAAAGAGAATCAGAAGAATGAGATTTACCAATTAATTAATGACAAGTGTTGGATAATTAATTAATTGGGTTGCTTATTAATAGGCCCGAATTAATTAATTGGATTAATTAATTCATGGACCGGATTTAATTAATTTGATTAATTAAATGTTGGACCGGGTTAAGTTAAAAGATGGGCCAGCCCGTTTGGACTTATATTAATAGGCTGTTAGGGTTTGAAAACCAACAGAGAATTATTCATTATTCTTGCTAGCACAAGAAAAGAAAACCCTAGTCGTCATTCTTATTCTCTGTGTGGATCACCATTGGAGGCTGGACAACTGAATATCTTAGATTGTAAATCGTGATCATTGGAGTTCGTGAATCAGCAAAACAATTTGCAGAATTCATCAAAGGTATTATTTCTATCACAGTTTCTATCTAAACATAAAGCAGATCCTGTTTGGGAATCGAAATTTGTTTTACTTCCGCTGCGCATGATTAAGTAGGTCCCCAACAGTGGTATCAGAGCCTACTTTGTGTTTGTTAGAAATTGATTTGCATGATTAAACAGTCAAAAGTTAATTGTTTAATTTTTCTTGAATCTAGCAATTTAGAAAATTATTTTTCATCTTCGAAAATCTGTTTTGGAAGGGAAAATGATTTTTTGGTTGAATTTGTGGATCTGAAATTCATGCCGGCGGCGGCGAGGCCGCCGGCAGTGGCGGCGAAGGCACCAGGCCGTGGCGGCGACTCCCAAGGCGGAGCCGCCACAACCCGGAAGCAGCAGCGACTGTTGCTGCTGTGCATTGCAGCAGCGACAGTCGCTGCTGCTGCAGCGGCGCTCGCCGTCGCTGCGAATTGCAGCGGCGAGCGCCGCTGCTGAAAGTCGCAGCAGCGCACGGCGCTGCTGCTGGGTATTGCAACAGCGTCGTGCGCTGCTGCAACACCCGGTGGTGCGCCGCAGTCGCACCACCATTTTCCTTGTCGTCGGCGCCGAAAAGAAAGGGGGAATTTTAGGGTTTGTGAGGCTGTCGGTGGATGGGTTGGAGGCGGGGGCCTCTAATGCAATTTCTGAAATTTCAGGCCCCCGCCTGCAATTATGATAATGGGGTCCTTTTGCAATTTTTAAATGGAGGGTCTGTCATGCAATTTTAGAAATTGAAGGGCTGCTTTTTAAATTTTAAACTTGGGTCAGATTTGCAATTTCCAAAAGGGGTTTTGCATTTAAATAATAAACTGATTTTAAATTTGATTTTGAAATGAGTTTTGACTCATATTATCAATTTTGACCCGTTTAAAACTTTAATTAAAATTGACGACTCTTTATATTTTTTGTTAAAATTGGATTTTATCTTAAATATAAAACTTAGACCCTAAATTGAATTTTATTTTAATTAGGAGTTTTATCCTAAATTAAAATGTTAATTCAATTTGAATTAGAGTTGGACTCTAATTTAGTGTTTGATTAAAATTTGATTTTAATGAAATTATCCACCCTAATACTTTCTTGAAATTAGAGTTGGACTCTAATTTGACATTTTTAATTGAAATTTGATTTTAATTAAATTGTCTCGCCCTAAAACTTTTCTTAGAATTAGAGTTGGACTCTAATTTTGTATTTAATTAGAATTTGATTTTAATTAAATAAGTTCGCCCTAATATCTTGGAATTGGAGTTTGACTCTAATTTTGTATTTATTTAAAAATTGATTTTAAATTAAATTTAATCGCCTTAAGTTTTAAAATTAGAGTTGGACTCTTATTTGATATTTAATTAGAATTCGATTTTAATTAAATTATCTTATTTTAAAACTTTGAAATTAGAGTTGGACACTAATTTTATATTTCCGCCCTGTAATAGTGGAATTAGAATGAGATTCTAATTTGGTATATAAAATTAAAATTTGATTTTAATTAAATATACCCGCTAATTAAATTAATTGATTAATTTGATTAATTAATTGTTCCGATCCATTTGTCTAAATTAGTTTAGACGGATTTAATTGCTAGAAACTTGAAACATGTTTGCATATAATATTAGATATTATATATAGGAATGCATTTATATGATGAATGTTTTACTAGTGGATGATTATGGACTCGACCATGTGGATGTGTTGAATGGTTAGTTTTATTCTTGTTGTTTTATGGGCCCGCGAGCTCTAATTTATTTTGGACCTGCGAGTCCGTTATTATTATGGGCCTGCGCGTCCAATATTATTTAGGCCTGCGTGCCAACTAGTATAGGATACAAGTTGCAGCTGGACTAATTGAAGATACAAGAAGAGGAGGAGACCATAAAGATGGAGCATTGTATGGATCAATGCTATAACCCCTAGGAACTGACCAACTAGTCTTCCTTATGGCTCCGGAGGACTAGATAGTATAAGTCCATAATCGTCCACACTATTATATGTATGTTTATTTGCATGTTAGATGTATAATAATATATATATAATTATTACGATGAGACATTTGCATGCAAAACCCCTCGTTGAAAATATTTAAGTCATTTTCTTATTCGCCTTCCATCATTATAGTGAAAAACTAGAATTCTAAATCGATCTCAGCTTGTTGAGTACACCCAAGGCTGGTCTATTATGGATATGTTTGGCACTATGAAATATTAGATATTTCTGAATGATGGGTTTGACTTAACTAAAATTTATCTTTTGTTGAGTACACTCAAGGATATGAATTTTAGAGGCATGTTAAAATATTAAGTCATATTTATATTAGCCTTCCATCATTATAGTGAAAAACGAGAGTCCGAAATCGATCTCAGCTTGTTGAGTACACTCAAGGCTAGTCTATTGGGGATATGTTTGACACTATGAAATATTAGATATTTCTGAATGATGGGTTTGACTTAACTAAAATTTATCTTTTGTTAAGTACACTCAAGGAGATGAATTTTGGAGGCATGTTAAGCTAATACATAAGATGTGTGAAGACAAAGAGTTGTCAGCTTAATGATCTGGGAGTTGTATGGAGATACAATTGATAATTGTATCTACCCAAATGTTTTATTAAACTTTGTTGAGTACACTCAAGGTTTTAATATAATAAATGGGATCCCAGCCCACTGGGAATCAAGTATGGATTCTATAAATTTATGTGAGAGGGTCATAAATTTGAGTTAAACAGTGGGAGCGAAATTAATTTAATAAAAGACCATATTAAATTAATCGATGCATTTTATATATTATTCTTTTACTTTTCGTCATTTACATTTATTGAATCTTGAGTAACCATATGTATTTGAGCGGCATACTGTATGCCAACAACCAAACCAAATTTTCTTGATTGGCACCGCAATCTGAGAATTGTTCTCATGCATGATAATTGATTATGTCCTTGAGTAGCCCTTTCCAGAGACACTCGTTGATGACTCGTTAAAGGAAGAGGTGACTGCTATAATAAACACAGTGATGACGATAGTACTGCAACATGTGTGATGTTTGCGACTATGTCACCTGCGTTACAAAAGCAACATAAGAGTATAGATGCTAACACATGATTTTCATCTCAAAGTGTTGAATGATAAATAATCACGTGTGGAAAGATATGAGATTTCCTAGCAACTATACCAGTGTATAATGGCAAAAGAGTCTCCAGCCAGTTCTGATTACTGAAGACGTTGACTACTTTGAAAAGTTGTCTCAATTGAGTTCAATCATGAACAATGAACTAAGTATGACTTGGTTCTACAATCTTTGCCAGTAGGTTATTCATGACTAATTATGAATTTAACATGGATAAATTCGAATGCACACTTATTGAGTTGCTGAACATGCTTAAGACTGTTAAGCCCAATATCTATGTTTGTAGTGGGCAAATCTTAGTCATAGATTCCTGTAGGGAAGTCTAAATGATGTTTTGGGAAAACAACCAAGGTGGCTAAGACAGTTAAAGCAAACAAGGACAATACTAAATCTAATGGCCATTATTATCATTTTGGAATGATATGTCATTGGAAAGGAAATTGCAAGGCTTATATCTACTTCATTAGTTTCATGGGTATTGGATACCAGATATGGATCTCATATTTAAATAAATATGCAGAAACTAAACATAAGCAGATCACTGCAAAAAGGGAAGACGTTGACCTGTACGTTGAATATGAGCAAATGTTGATGCATTGCCTATAGGAGCTACTTTTTACCTTTGCCTTTAGGCTTAATATTAGAATTAGAGAAATATTGTTTTGTTCTTTCCATTACCAAGAGCATTAAATAAATTTCATGTTTGGACATGAATTATTTTAACGTTAAGGACAATTGTTGTTCCTTTTATCTTGATAAGATCTTAATGGTCATGGTATTGGTAAATTACAAAAATGACATTTATATTCTAAATATGAGTATTTCTATAATGAGTCATAGATACTTCGAAAGGCATTAAAAATGATGTACATTTGATTAACACCTACATTCTGTGGCATTGCAGGATTTGGTCATCAATAAATGAAAATGAAATTTCCAAACTTACATGGAGATTTACATGGGGTCATATGCATTTGAATTATTTGACAAATGCAAAATATGTCTGTTAGGCATAATGACAATATCTCCTTTTACTTGAAAAGGAGAAAGGTATGCATAATTACAATGTTGTGGGAACTGCATTGTACTCGTGATTTTGGTCTAAACTTTAATATATTCTAATAATTCATGTAAAAATTTTAAAATGTTTTTTTTTTTCTCCCATTTTTTTTTTTTTTTTTTTTTGAATTCAAGAATTTTATTGGGTAATGGTATATTGATTGGAAATCAAGTATGGATTCCAAAAATTTATGTAAGATTTTTTTTAAAAAAAAAAAAAACATAGAAAATGAGAAACACCACAAATAGGTAAATAAAATTCTTTCACACTAAGATTTGATCGATTTGGAGAATATCTAAAATGTAGAATATTAGACTTATCTAAAAGAGAATTTGATTATCTCGCAGTGGATCCCTCTACATTGCATTGCAACATAATTGTGTATTTGCAATGAGGAATCATGTACTATTAGATATAATGCAACTAAGGACAAGCCATGCAGTATATGCTTCAAATATTTTTTGAGATCATGCACTGATTGCCACGTGCCACGCACTAATCGTGTCCCATCTAAATTGGTTAAAAAAATCCATACGAGTTATGGAAAAGAAGAATTGCCCTTTTTTCTCATATGAAAGATATTGGAGCTGTGGACGCTTATGTGAAGCGCAATGAATCAGATAAGCTTGAATCTAAATCCCGCGAGCCTCTACTCAATTTAATTTTAATTTTATGTATCTATCTTTATTGTTTACATTTTATTTTTTTTTTTTTTTTTTTTTTTTTTTTTACATATTTAATAATACAACTTCTATATATTCCATTGATGAAGAAGGAGTTCATCCTCAAGACCTGTCATTACTCCTAGAGAAAATGTATTTTCTTCTAGGATTTATATTATTGAGGGACGTGTGGGAGGAATTGAGAATGTAATATTTCTAGAAAGATGTTCAGATTCACAGATATTAGTTTAACCAACGTAGATAACCGGAAGCATGTATCCCAATCTGTATGAGGGATCAATTTTATCTTCTTTTATCATGGATAAGTGTGAGGACTCCTGAGATCACGACAGCTCCATGTAAATCTTATACGATCATTCGACCTTCTGGAAAATAAGAATCCATGATTACTAAGCTCGCAATTATACTAATCGTATGATGATGATTATGAACCTACAAATTATGCATACAGCAAGTCAATTCTAGTGTTGACTCGTTGACATGACATAAGGCTATAATATACTATATGAACTTAATGTTGCCAAGGTTTGGACTTTGGTCAACCCGCCTAATGTATTAGAACCCATAGGTTGTAATTAAATTGAGTTAACAAGAATAAGTTCAATATGGATTAAAAATAAGTCTTCCCTGGGAGCTGAAATATTCGATGTGATATAAAAGTCAAAATGTTAGATTTTATCAAAAATGAATTGTAATTGTTGTGTTTAAAGAAGATAGTCGGGAGCATTGTCGCATTGCCTAATATTATATGTATGGGACATACTAACAGGAAACGACGTTATTATATTGTTCAATTGTTTGAAATTATTGGTTGTAAATAAATTTCTTTCATAATAGATATGGGAGAAATAGCATTACATCTGATAGAGATAGAATATATAAGATGATTAAATCATCCAGATCTATATAGATAAATCTTAAGAAGATTTTATGTGGAGAAAATGAACTGGAGTTCATGGACACATTGATGCTAACTTCTAGTCGGACTAGAAGGATAGATATTTCAATTAGGATATTGGTTTACGCTTAAGCGATATGTTGGAAAGGTTCCAAATCACGAAAAAAACAATCGTTAGATTCAATAATAGAAAGCCCCTTATTGACATGTCACTGCTTAGAAATGCAAACAAAAAGTTGTTGTCTGGGTCAAAATGTTCATTAATGAACTTGGAGTAGTTCCTATCACTGTTGATCACATGCTTCTGTACTGTGATAATAGTAGGACCATCGTGCAAAACGAAGGGAAAACTAAGGTACTCATCATGATCCAAAACCGTGTTAATGCATTATAGTATTATTCATTGGAAAGCATAATATAATGTAAATGACGTAAAGGAAAGACATGAATTCCAACTGAGTTATTAAATGCAGTATAACCATTAACAAAGATTTGTCGTAGTATAAATATGATTGTCATGTGGGCTCTTATGTTATAAGATACATAAGGGAGTGGATCTAGAGCAAGAAGTGTGAAGTTTGTATTTTGTTTTAATGCTCCTAGGTTCCAATAACTTTTGTTGAACTCCATTAAGCTACTTTTATATGTATATATTAATACAATTTAATATATATTAAGTACATGAAAATTCTCAATAAAAAAAATATAATATTTCTAATTAATTAAATAATAATAATCCGTTAGATTCAAGTTTGCGTGAATTTAGTTAATCACAAAGAGAGTTGTGATTGTGAGATACAAATTACATATGTCTGAATCTTAAATCGTCCGTGGTCGTTTGTAATAACGAGATACGGATATGTTATTATGGTAGACACACGTGTGTCATTTCTTACTTATGAAGAAAGTAGTTGATCTTACAAGCTTAAATGTGTGGAGGACAACTTGAATGAACTTTTGAACCATTGTTTGTTATAGGACAAAACATTGGAGGAGTAACGCTGAGAGGATTTTCCACTGGAAAACTATCTGAGTTAGTGTCATGTGGTTTATAATCTCTAAAACGTTCGTGGTTAGTGAAATGTGTGGTCCTTTGACTTGAGGGTCATCATAGTGCTTTATGTGAGGATCAGTCTTACTTTGGTGATGTTGGATTTGCTCTTGTTCATAGGGTTTCGTTAATACGTCATCGTTCGGATATGTCAGAAATCATATGAAGGTTGGAAGATGTCATTGAAGGAGTATGGATCGTCACTCCTTAGATAGTAGAGATTTATGATCTACATTTCATCCGTTAAATTGATAATGAAACCGTGGCCTACAAGGTAACTTCATTTATAAGTCGAAAAAAGAAGTTTTCGACTTAAAACGTTTTTATAAAAAAAAAAAAAAAAAAAAAAATGATCGATAATTGAGATTGACTCACGTCCATATCTCGTGATTGATCGGATTATATTGATGAAGGGATTATAGTTTCACGATAAACGAACAAGTTTGATTTAGTCATGTCACGTGACATTTCCCGTCACATGTTTTGCACGGACACATTGCTTAGATGTTCAATCTGGGACAACGGAAGTAAATTGTATGATAACATGTAAAATATGGTAATGTTTTAATTATCAGTTTTTGATAGATCAAAAATAATAATTCACCGTCGTTAGAACAATCGTGATGTACGGTGAAACGAATGGGTGAACACACAAAGAGAATCGAAGAATATATATTTCACCAATCTGTTAATAATGTTGAAAGTGTTGGATAATTAATTAATTGGTTTTTTTTTTTTTTTTTTTTAAATAATTAATTGTGTATAAAAAAAAAAAAAAAAAAAAAATTAATAATTTGATTAATTAAAATATTGAGATGAAAAAAAAAAAAAAAAAAAAAACCTTTTTTCTTTTTTTTTTGCCCGTCGTTTTTTTTTTTTTTTTTTTAAATATGCTTTTAGGGTTTGAAAACAGTAATAGAATATTCATTATTCTTGCTAGCACCGAAGAAAAGAAAAACTTTTTTTTTTTAAAATTTTTTATTCTCTAGTGTGGATTATCACCATTGGTTGGCTGGACAAAAAATTGGACAGCTTGGAATTGTAGATCGTGATCATTGGAGTTCGTGAATCGACAAAAATGATGTTGCAGAATTTATTAAAGGTATTATTTCTATCACAGTTTCTATCTAAACATAAGCAGATCCTTGTTTGGGAACGAAATTGCTTTTTACTTCCGCTGCGCATTGACTAAGTAGGTTCCCAACAGCATTGAGCGTCACTTAGGTGTAAAGGGTGATTGGTTGAATCCAAATGGGATAATTGCATAGTAAGCTGTCACCAGACATGGAGGTGGGATCCACTTTGCCGCCTCACTATATTTTTTTATAATTCCAATTTGTCCTCATCTAAATCAAAATCACATTGTGCTGATAGGAATATTGGGCCTAACTCCATCTAATAAAATCGGCTTATTAGGGGAGGATTGCCCTCACCTTATTAAGGGGATCATTTATATTTTCCTAAACAAATGTTGGGTATTATCTTAATACGTCCCCATTCACGCACAGCGTGAACACCATGCTCAAACAACTTGTGACAAATCATATTGGGTGGCACCCAACATTGCATAAATTGGGCCTAACTCTGATACCATATTAATGTATATATTGGGTCTAACTCTACCTAATAAAATCGGTTTATTAGGGAAGGATTGCACTCACCCTTATTAAGTGGAATTATTATATTTCCCAACACGTGGTGGGAATTCTAATAGGTGTGTATCTCGGAAATTCATTTATTATTTAATAAGTAAATCTATTCTGCGTTATCACCTATTTCGGACTTTTATTATTAGTAAATTAGGATACATTTGAACTTGTTTACCATTTAACTTCAGACTCTAATGCCCTACTCAGGGCAATATTAAAAATTCTTTCTTAATCAATAACTGTCTTGATGCTAGGTAGGTTCACAAATATTTCTCCTTTTTTATTACGACAATTTTTTAAAAGTGCCAAATGAACTTTAGCTGTATAAAGGTCGCTTAACTTTTAATTTTTGATTATTGCCATTTTGTTCTAAACTTTTTTTTTTTTTTTTTTTTTTTTTTTTTTTTATTTTTCTCCTCAATATTCACAAGGTTGGACCTTCATGACGGGGTTTCTATTTCTAAACCTTATGGTAAGGGAGCGTATATAAATAACTTTATTCTTTTTTTTTTAAATAAGAAAATTGTTGTAATAGTGTTGTATTTTTAAATGAGCAAAAATAAATTAACAAATACAAAAGCACGACAAAAAATTTATCCATTATTTGCAAACAAAAACATTGGACATTAACCATTATCATAGACTAGATATATTAATTAATGAAAAAAATTAAGATAATAATACAATGAAAATGCAAGGACACAAATGCAATAATAAGCAAAGATGAAGATCTTTAATGCAATTAAAAAGTTGAATAACCAAAGGAAAATGTGAATATCAATATAATTATCCTTCTTATAAATTAATAACAGGGAAACTGGAATTCTAAGCCTCCTCATGCTTTGATATCATGTTAAATCATTTCATGTAAAAAAGTTTATACAAGAAAGAGTATACATTTCTTAATTTAAATTTATTCTTAAATATGCACTCTTACGTGCATATCGAATTCCAAGATTCGAGGCATATAACCTTCATAAATGGGCGATGTGTGAGGGTTCGATTCTTGCCTCTAACAAGGTTAGCATCATTTTATGACTAATTGTTGACACAATCGTTTGAATATTGCTTAATTCTATCTAATTTCGTTTTGTAGCACTATATTGATGGAATTGGCGGGAAGTAAGAGAAATTGGCGAAAAAGGACCAAAAAAGAGAAAAACAAAAGTTCAGGGATCAAAATGCAAATAACCAAAAGATAACCTGAAGCCTGACTTAAGGACATACACGAGCCAAGCTATAATTCGAGGGATGCATGGATGATTGAAGAAAAGGAATGACCAAAAGAGGCCAAAACAAGAGAGATCAAACCTTGAGGACCAAAGTGAAGAACTGTGAAACTTCCCCTACCATGCGATCGCACACACTTCAACAGGGAACAACATGGTGTAATTTTATACTCCATGCGGCCGCATGGAATACTACCATATAGCCGCATGGTAAGTTGTGAATTTTCTGGTTTCCTTTTCTCATTCAACCACGTTAGGAAACAAATCTAGGTCAAGTACAAAAGCCAAAAAAACGACTAGAACGAAGGGAGAAACGTCATATGAGATAGAAGAACCGTAAAATATATCTGGAAGAAAATTTGGAGGCAAGGATTTCAAGGAGAATTACAAGATTCTAGGTTTTCCAAGCTCAATTGTTATTTTGGTGGTGTCTTCTCTTACATTAGTTCCGTATTTTATTCTTTTCTCAATGTTATGCTAGTTATTCTTATACTAGGAGATCGATGAACCTTTCTATGTAAACTTTGAACTCTAGTTTTGCAATATTTGACAATTAAATCATGTTTTAAGGTTTGAATGATTTTTATTCACTTATTGTTTCCACAATTATTATGCATGTAATTATTGTGTGAGTGTAGTGATCTATTTCATGCTTGCTTTGCGTGAATATCTAAATGATCATAAAACTACATGCATTCTTGTGAATTTACATTCGTCATAGAGGTAGAGTTGGGTGGTTTACATGAATATGTCCAATAATTCTCGAGAGAGATTGTTGGATATGTTAGGATCATTAATTCTTTAAATTATTAAACATGTTGTCGATATTGTAGAACTAGATTTGAAAGCAAACATTGCATGATGATTCGTGATCCGCTACTCATTTGTTATTCATAAGAAACATTCAATTTGCATTCGAACATTTAATTGCATTTAGTTAAGTTCCATACATAATTTTAGTCTAGTTACAAATCTTTACAATCATCTCAAATTCTATAGATTCGGTTAATGTTTCAGTAATTATAATCAATTTAAATCAATACTTGTGGGAACGATATTCAGAATTCTCAATTCCATTATTATACACTTGCAGTGATTTAAAACAAGCAAATATTTTCGTACAACTGCTCAGATTCATGGTTCACTCTTTGTGGGTCCTAGGATAATGGTCCATGTTGTCCATCTTAGAGTTTTCTCAATTGTCTGTCCTATCTCTCAATATTTTGTCAATCGACGAATTTTTGTTCGTCTAATCTTTAGATATTGTTAACAAATTAATAGGAAACTATGTGTGTGCAGATTTACTATTTTCTTACATGCTACCTAAAATAAGGTTTATAATAGAGGTGACAATGGACGGAGTCGAGCCGACGAGTATGACCCGTGAGCTCGTGGCTCGTAGGCCGAGCCGAGTTTCGGCTCACGAGCTCATCTTTTTTTTTTTTTCATTATTATTTTAAAGATAAGCCTTCTTTTAAAAAAATAAAAATAAATAAATCCTTGATTTTGGACAAGCCAACGAGCCGCTCATCAAAACTTGGCTCGCCTAAGGAGCCAGCCTATTCGACTCGAGTTCGGGCTCATCAAAAGCTCAAGCCGTTTTTTTACGAGCCGAGCGGCTGAGTTGACGAGCGTGCTCGGCTCTATTGCCACATCTAGTTTATGATATGCACACAAGACAACGACACGAAAAAAATATAAAAAGAACTTTTAAAATGAATAAAAAACTTAATTATAACATTATTGACTGATCATATGACATGAGCACCTATCACATATTTATTCTTATTTATAATAAAATAAGTTCAACATTTCTTCATTATTATTGTAGCTAGTATTTATCCAAAAAAAAAAAAAAAAAAAGATAACTACCAAATAACAAATTAGCAATTTCGTATTTATCATTTGATTTGAATTTGACAATCTTATCACTCCAAGATTTTCTCGCTCCTTTGATCCTCATCATTTTGTTTGCTAAATTGTGTGACATTTCTAACTCGACATGCTTGCAACAAGATATAAAAGTACCTTCGACTAGAAGATCAAAAGCTTGCAATATTGAACTACAAAATGGGAACTCGGCCTGCTGATTAAGAAACGGCTTTTTCCCTTCCAAGAATATGAAATGATGCATAAATAATAATGGAAGCTTGACTGCATATTCAAGAGCTTCAACTTAATTGGGAAAAAGCGCATCATGTAGGTCGTGATGATTATTCGTTAGTCTAGGTAACAATTACCTTTCTGAATAGAAAAACTCAGGCGTGCAAAGAGCTCCAAAATCTCTTTGAACATCTTATGACTGTAGAGAAATATATACTGATCCTGGTAAGATTTTTTGGAGCTTCTCATGGAAGAAATATTCCTTAACATATTAGTTTTTGGGTAAGACTATATAATCAATCTAAATAATGAAAGATTACAAGCAACCTTCATCTACAGACTACATTCAAGCATCATGCGTCTTCAAATTGAAACACATACAAATTTGTCACATTCCCTAAAATCAGATTTTTATAAATTTTAATAGAAGTTGATGAAATATGTGGTTGAAAAGATGTCAATCCCATAAAAATTTGTACATTCCAACATAGCAGAATGGCATTTTTCAAGTTTCCTCTTCAAGATAATTCCCCCGTTTATCAGTATTAAGTTTCCGCAAGATCCCAAGAAGTTATTTGCTTACCTTCATGCAAAAATTTTAGGGTCCGTTTGATTGGTTTAAATTCTATGAAAAAGTCATATTCGAAGAATTCAATTTCTACTTTTGCTGTTTGATACGAAAGTAGAAATGAAGTTTGAATTCCAAGGCAAACCACTTTTAAGCTTCTTTTTTTTTTTTTTTTTTTGTCAATTTCTTGGAAAATACATTCCTATGAGGTTACTTGGATTTTAATTTTCTAATTTACATGGAATTGGAAAGTCTTTCCACATTTGCTAATCAAACGGACTTTTAGAGCTTTACAATATCTTTCTTGAAATGCTTAACAAGGGAAGTAGTTGCAGATGAACATGATGTTGAAATTGTTGTTCAAAATCGATAAAATATAATGTGGAATAAATTTAGAAAATTTGAATTTTTGCCCATGCGTACGCATGGTTTGAGCCTACAGGAACAGAAGCAAAAATGCTTCTATCATGCGTACACATGGATTATACTATGTGTACGCATGGGATTAAAAACAAGTCGTTGGCTAGTTTTTCAACTAGGAACCGATGTCTTTTTGGATGGAAAACTGCTTCTTTTCATCATGTTTTGGTGCAATTTTCGTGTAGTATTGGTTGAGATGATCAATACAAAATACATTAAAACCACTTGAGATTTATTTCTATTCCACGAGAAAGATTAAAACTATTTTCTTTCATATTCAAAAGTCTATTTTGTTGTTCTTGAATTTTGAAGGAATTTCACTAGTGCTCAAGTGTTTATTCCTTTTCAAGACTTGATAAATCTTGCAAATCATTGTAAAAAGTCTCTTTAAGCATCAAATTCAATTCGATAGAGGGCAACTATCATTTGAGGACAATGATTACGTGTTTAAGCCTTTGAATTTTCATTGAAGTTCTTGATTATATTCTTTTGTGTCTTCTCCTTTCTTCTTGTTTGGAAATATCATTCCAACACATGACCTATATTACCACAATGTTTAAATAAAATTTAATAATTCTACACCAGAAAGACGGCAAGTGAAACTCGAAGGCGAGCTTCAGCCAGGCTTCTCTATTTATACATCAGACATACCATCGAGGTGCGCAACACCAATTTCGTTTATGAAATTCTTGCACTCATTTACAGGACAATTTTTTGACAAGTGAAGTGTTCCATTGAAAACCAGCAGATGTTTCCTAAGTGTAAACCAACTGGTTCATGGGAATCATTCTAAAAAATTATGATGCATATGTAATTTATTGTATAGTTGACCTCATTAGCATAATAAAGGGGACATCATATGGCAGAATTAGAGGATAAATTTAGGAAGTTGTCTGATTTTTTTCCATATATTTGTTGTTGTAACCTTAGAAGTAATCGATAAAATGTGTGAAATTTCACAAATTCCACATGGTATCAGAGTATGGCCTCCACCTATTTGTTTACCGGCTTAAATTTTGGGTATTTTGGTTTTCTTACTGGCTTATATACGCTGGAAATTTGTTTTGTGTTCTTAATTGCTGGAAAGAAGGTTGAAAGCTATACAATCTTGTATTTTCAAAGCAGTTCAGCCAATTTTTAAGCCAGATAAGCACATTTCAGAGAATGCAGCTTATTTTTGCGGTTGGATCAACCTATTTTCAAGCCAGTCCAGAGCAGTTCAGCCATTTTCAGGAAGGCTCAGCAAATTTCTTGATTCCAAAGCCACTGATCACATGAGTGGTCAAATTCTTGGTTCTTTATTTATTTATTTGTTTTTTTTATCAATCTCAGCAAGTCAGCACCTTTTTTGAGTAATTCAAAACCAATAATGGTAGAGATAATTTTTCTTCAAATTCTTGGTTCATATCTCGCAGGCAATGGAATTGTTCACTATGATTCTTGCGTCGAGACACCTCAAAAATATGCATCTTCTTGAAGTAACTAGAGCTTTACGATGTCAGTTCCTTAATCATTTTAGGGGTGAAACTGTTCTTATTGCTACCTACTTTGATCAAAAATAAATATCCATCCTCACATATTTTTTCGACTCTCACCCATAGTTTTTTGGTTGCCTAACTTTTGTTCCCATACATAACCATAATCAAGGAAGATTGGACCCTAAGGCTCTTAGACATGTTTTCTAGGGATATTCTTCCATACAAAGAATGCAAGTGTTTTATCTTCCTCCAACGCGATAAACTATCTTTGAGAGTATTACTTTTTTCACCAAAACTTCTCTTTAATGGGAGAATCGGCATGATAAAGATACAATTTGGACTTCTCTTTCTCTTCCTCATTTTGAGTCTCCACTTCCATGTAATCCTAAAATTTCTCATGTTCCTCAAGTTCAACATATTGTTACTACACCTAAGATTTTCATCAAGCCAAATGATTCTACAGTCATTTATGAGAATCACCATTGGTCTTCTCCCAATTCATCTCCAATTCTTGAGGCTCCTCTTCGGTTTGTGCATTCCATTTTCAAATTTGTTTCCTATCACAAATTGTCTCCTTCATTTAGAGCCTTTATTACTCATCAATCTTCATGTGATTATGTTCCAAAATTAACGTTTAAAAGTTTCAAAAAATAAAATAGAAAATGATGAAAATCGACCAAATTTTTTCTAGTTCACAACATGTGGCACATATTTAACTTTTAATTCGTGAGTTATACTACATGAACAAAACCCATTACAAAGGCCGCAAGCACCCTGCCAATAGGAGGCGCCATGTGGCTCTTTTTTTGGTCAACAAGAGGAATTATCCTTAATTCAAATCTCCCATCAGATTGCCAAATCACATTTATGTAATCCTTTGTGTACATAAATTATGTACAATAAGAATTATCCTTATAAAAATTGTTCAAAGATCATGGCTTTCATTTTATTTTAGATTCGTAATTAAATATAAAGAAGATAAACAAAATTAGGAACCATCAGAAACCAAAGTTTATCCCCAGAAGCTTTAAGCTATTGTACGGTCCGCATCATGGTTTGAACTTTCTTATACAAGAAAGATCCCATCACTTGGTTCCCCGTAATTAAAAACCCAACTCTTCAATTATTCAATTCAATTACATTAAAGAGAGATCATTTTTATTGCCCGTTTAAAACATTTCAAAAGCAGAAAAATATATCAAAAGACAAAATTTAAAACTGGAACTTTTTTCTATTTCGAAATTACATTATTTCAAAGCCGAAAAAGTTATCATATTTGAGAAAAATAATTTTTCACTATGAGAATAATTATTCGAGTGTGTGAATTTTAAAGCGAAAATACATTTTTTTTAAACTGTGAAACGACAGAAAAAAATAATCTCATTAAGAAATGTAATATAGAATTAAAAATAAAAGGAGCTCAGAAATTGTAACCAGATGATAAATTTACATTAAAGCGAAATACATTTTTTTTTTTTTTATTACGAATCAAATAGTTTCGAAGCAGAAAATTCTCGAATCTGAGAAAAAACGAATCGGAAAAAATAGATGAAAAATTAAAATTAAATCAAAAGAGCTCAGAAATTGTATGGGTATGAGAAATTATCATCAACCTGATAATAGTCAGAGTGGTGCATGACTTTCTCCAATTTCTCATCACAGCCTTCAGACAATTTGAAAATCAAAACAAACCTTAATTATGCTAGTCTCTATGCATTCGATGAGATATGTATATAAAGCGAGGGGAGGTTGAACGGAACAGATTAGTGTTATGGTAGGGGTATTATTATACGGAAAAGGGACTTAATGAAACCCTAATACTGGATCTGTGATTGTGAAAGTACAATTTTAACCTCCATATGAAGTTTCATCTACGGGAAGTTGTGGGCTGGGCTTTTGAACTTTGAAGTATTGGATACAGAAGTGGGCATTTAAATTGAAATCCAACAAGTCCCACGAAAAAATAAAACAGAAAAAGTGGAAATTACATAAAAATAGGGAAAAATTCAAAATTCAGGTGTTAAGTTTCAAAATGCAAAATTCAGGTATTTATTTATTAATTAAAAATATTTTTATTAATTAATCATTAAATAATATAATTAACTCACCCCAACTCCACCACCAATACCATTCCGACGACCGTTCAGACCACCACTCTTCTTCGGCGATCATTCTGGCGACTGGTCCGATTTCGACAATTATTCCGACGGTCAGAGTTCAAAAATTTTATAGGTCACAATTAATTCGTTCGTCACAGATTTCAAAATTAGTTGGTCACAGATCAAAATTTATAGGTCACACAGTCACAGATTTTTTTCACGGTCACAGATTATATAATCTTTAGATCACAGATGAAAAAATGATTGGTCACGAATTATATTTTTAATCACAGATTACCGAATTTTAAGGTCACATATTATATTTTTAGTCATAGAACCAAAATCACACACACTCTTCGTCCCGTTGTCACTTCTGCAACCACCACCCCCACCAACAATAACAATACAACCCCATGAACACAACATCACCACTGTCAGCAACACCATCAAACGAGATCTGAACCTACTAACCCACCACACACCCACGCCACCAATACCACCACACCGCACCCACAGCACGCGTACCCACCACAGCAGCACGACACCCACACTATGCCAGCGTGACACGCACACCCACCACATTAACACCGGTCTACACTAACGCCAGCGTCACGCATACCTACCACAGCAGCACGGCACCCACACTAACGCCGTCAAAGCTAGAGAATCTCTCTCATTTGCTAGCTTCATCCACAACTCATAAATAAAAGAACTCGATAATAATATATAAACCCCAAAAATTATTAAAATTGGAATTCAATTTTTCCAAAAATGTATATACATACTTACATTATCTTCATATGCGATTCTCAGTCGGAATTCAGCTTTTCGAGCGGCCTGTTCGAGCAGCGATACCTTATCTTCTATCTCCACAATAACTCGATCCTTGTCCTGGAGCTTTTGCCGGAGCATCCCCGTTTCTGATTCCAATTTCGTGACCCGCGACGCAATTGCCATGGACGTGATCTTACGCGCCAGATCCAACTTGTCGTAGGGGTCCATGGGCATAACCAAGAGAATGGAGGGTGTGGAAGGGGGATGGGAGAGGGGAGGAGAGGAGATGAGGCGAGAGAGAGGTGTGAGGGAGTTGGATAAATTAGGGTTAGGTTTAATATACTACCTGATTTTTGAATAATGAAATTTGGTCCCTGATTTTTGAATTCTAATCTTCAAATACCTGATTTTTTGTAATTTCCCATAAAAAAATATGCGAATAAAGATCCAATTCATAAATCACGGTTGAAGTTTATTTGTTCAATTTTTAGGTTATTATCATTTTAATTAAATATTAAATCCTTTAACTAATTGACACACGTATCCCCGTAAATTTAGCATTTCAAATTTGATAATATCTCAACTTCCATCCAACCCCTACCCACAGTGCGCCCTGTAATTTAAATTTAAATTCCCAAATAATTTCTTCCCATCCATTTTCTATCTTTCCTCGTCTTTTTACATTTCAACCTCCAAACTCTCTGACACCTTTTCTCTACCAACCCATACTCCACCAGGCCATGAGTAGAGGTAGTGTCAACAACATGCCGAGGAGGTCAACAAGTGCCACTACTGTGCGACAATCTGTAGCGGTGAACAAATCGTCGCTGAGCGTGGCAATCTGAACTTCGACGAGTTATTCGCCACTGTAGAGTCGCTACAAGTGGCGATCGTGCTTTCAGGGCCAATTGAGATGACACTAGGCTAGTTAGCCACCTAAGCTTCACTTGAAGGTAGAACTATGGCCACAGGGATTGTGTTTGTGTTTGGCTGGCTAGTTGTTCGAGTTTAGGTTTCATCTATAAGTGGAATGGTGAGGGTATTAGTGGTGGAAGATGGGGGTAGCCCAATTGTTTGAGTTTCAGTAGTAGTTGGAGTTGTAGAGATGATATTGGTGGTATGTTTGGTTGCCTACCTATCCGCTTGAGTTTCAATAGTAGGTAGAGTTGTGGAGATTGTGTTGGTGGTAAGGTTGGTTGCCTTATCAGTTTTTTTAAGTTTCAACAGTAGGGAGAATTATTAGGATGGGAGTAATGGTGGTGGTCTGGCCAACTGATTATGTTTCAGCTATAGATGGAGTTGTGGATGTGGGTATTTTTGCATTCCCTGTTAATTGAGTTTTTGTGACCAAATCTCTTGAATATGTGACATGTCAAAGTGCATAGGTTACATGTTACATATTCAAGAGATTCGATCACGACCATTAGATCATGTCACAGACCCAAAGATTTGGTCACCTGCCATTTGATCGGGTCATGGTTACATATAATAGGGTACATGTCAAAGTGCATATGTCACATGTCACAAATTCAATAGATTTGGTTAAAGACCTAAAAGATTTGATCACGGATCATTGGATCAGGTCATAGGCCACATGCCAAATGCACAAGTCACATGTCAGGATTCAAAAGATTTGGTTACAGTCCATGGCTCAGGTCATATGTCAAAGATCTATTAGATTTTGTCACATACCATTGGATTGGTCACATATCATATGTTAAAGTGCATATGTCATATGTGTCACGAAATCAATAGATCTAGTCACATGTCATTGATTTCTCCAACCTCAATTATCCAAACTTATCACGAATTCAATTAACCAGATTTTGACAGTGGGAACTGAAGTTATTTGTTTGGATAAGTACTCTGTAAATTATACCAGATGTTGTTTTTCAATTTTAGAAAAATCATTTTAAATTATACCAGCACTATTAAGTTGTAGATGAAGAAGATGATCAGTCGTCGACGATGCTCAGTCAATGTTCTCCAACGATCACTATGCTTCTCACTCTATCTCAACTATTTGAGTCAGCTATGCTCATTCACCGTTGAGCGGTAATTAGGTCGTCGCTGAAAAGGTCGTCGATGAGGTGGATACCGGTGACTATAAGAGGGAGGTGAGGGGACGAGACGGGACGGGACAGGAGGAGACGGGGACGGGTACGAGAGGGTGGGTGCCAGTTGTGGGGGTGGAGTGGGTGTGGGTAGATTAATTTAGTTTGATAATACTATTATTTAAAACTAAATAGAATTTATACCTGACTTTTGCATTTTTAAACTTAATGTTTGAAAATTGATTTGTTGCATACTTAATACCCGACTTATGATTTTTTTCCCAAATAAAATAAACAAAGTAACAATACACATTGTGGAAATTACATGGAACCAAATTTTTCAAGTTTCAGTTTCAAAAATCAAATTTAAAATTTGTTTATATAAAAATCAGATGATAATTTGATATTTTAATTTAATAACCCTACCAATTTTTTTCAAAACCCTAATTATTTTTAACTTTTCCTTCTCTCTCTAAATCTGTTCATTTTCTCTCTATATTTCCATTCTCGCCTCTCTCTTTACTGTACCACCATCGGAGCATCGTCCGCACTGGGTTCACGAAGCCTTCAATCGGTCACCATTTTCGTAAAAAAAGCGTCGACATGCATTGGCACATAGCGCCGCGAGTTCGCAGATCTGTTTTTATTTTATACCATCAAGCCTTCGAATGTGACGCTGCCGGAGCCAGAGGAAGGCAAGGCCAAGTAAAAACAGTCGACGGGGAAGAGGAAGACGAAGACGAAGACGAAAAAGACAACTTGAGAAGCAGCTAGAGGTGACTGAAATAGAGTCGGTGGAAGCCTCCAAATGCTAGAACGACAACTTAGAACTGTAGAGGAGTGTGGTAGCCAGAGGTAGCTGGAGTAGAGTCGGCGAAAGCCGTCAGGTGCCGAACAACGACTTGGAGTTATAGAGGAGTGTGGTTGTAGTGCTTGGTGCAGATGAACTCCCACAGTTGTTGGTCTTACACCTTGGGTATTGTGGTTGGATAATGTGGGTGTGATGGTGCTGAGGCATGGTTGTAGATCTGGCAATGGTGTCATGGTTACTGTGGCGGTGATGTGGTTGTTGTGGTAGGTTGTGTGGTGGTTATTATTGATACAATCGGTGGTGGTAGTGTCCAAAAACATATTTGAGGATTTTTTGTGGGGGTTGTGGTGGTTGCAGTGTCTGAGATTATGGTTTTGAAGTCGAGAGATGGTGGTGGTGGTTCTATTGACGATGGTTTTGGCGGCAATGCAACTAGTGGCAGTGGTGAGGTAATGGTCACAAGTGTTGGTGGTGATCACAAATGATTTGATTGTTTATAATCAATAACTTGGCTAATGTGTAACCAATGAAATAGATAAATTGTGACCAATAAAAACATGTGATCTAAAAGTTTGTTAATTTGTGACTGATAATTTAATAATTGTGGTCTAAACATAACTTGTAGCTAATTAATTTGATATTTTGTGGCAACGAAATAAGTTTTGACTTATAAAATTTGTAATTTGTGATTAAGAAATAATACGTGACCTACTAATTTGATAAATTTTTTACCTATAAATTTTTTAATAGTGATCGAGAAATTATTTGTAACCAACTAATTCTATAATAGGTAATTATATTACCACCACACAATTTACTTACTACACCACAATTAAGATATATTTTTAATAAGTACACCATAAAAAATTTACAATCATACTCATAATTCAATAAAAGTTAAAATAAAAAATACATATTTTAGTGTACTCATATCTCAATATTACTCCTTATTTTTTTCATCCATTTTAGATTGATTGGAAGACACAAACTTGACTAAGAAATCATACAGTCTCTCCCAAAAGTTCTGGAAGACATAAACAAATCTCATTTTTGTACTTTGTTTATAAATTGTTTTGCCTTTGATTTTGTGCGATTTGAGTTTTGTTTTTGGTGTGAAAGAAAGCATATTTACGGGGTGTCTTCGATTAAGATTTTGATAGATTTTAAAATATTATAAATCCTAATGAATTTCGTAGATTTGAATAGATTTCCAACAATTCTATAATAATCTCATCAAATATGGTGAAATTTTAAAAGATTCGGTTATATGTACTTTTAAGCTTGAAATTCATCCAAATCTTTTAAAATTATTATATTAATAATTTTTTTTTTATAAATCCACTAGTTATTGAGGATACCTAAATTTTAGTGAATTTCATTAAAATCCATTAAAATCTCAATTGAGAACACCTAAATTTATAAGGATTTTAAAAATCCATTACAATCTTAATTAAGGACACCCTCCTTACTTTTCTATCATACAAACATAGACATGGACATAGCCATCATTTCTACGAATGATGGTTTTTTTCTCCTATTCTGCGTTTGTTTTTCTTAAAATTTACAGATCTATTTTGCTGATGAATTTATTCTAGAAATGGGTTTAACTTGTTTACTAGGATTACATCTTCTTTTTAGATATTTTGTTTTTTTTTAAAAAAAATTCGGATTTCCCATGGAAAATCATTATTCCGATCCTATCATTGACTCTTATTCATACTTCTTACTTTTCCAATTATTTTTTTTGTAGTGAGTTCATCCTTCAAGAGACAAAATGAGGAGGAATTTTTTTATAAACAAGCCTTTTCAAAATTTCTCTCGTTAGGGTTTTTGATTCGTTTTTCTCTTCCTCTCTGCATGTAGGAAGATGCTACGTGTACATATAAATATACATTTTGGATTGTTATTTTTTGAGATCTGCAATTTTTCACAATAAATATATTAAAACCCATTAATGTAATTTAACTTAATGTTATTTAAGTAAATAAAAAATTACTTAAGATTGTGGTTACTAATAAAATTCGTGGTGGTAATATAATTACCCTTCGATAATTTGTGATCAAATTGTATAAATTTATGACTTTATATATAATTTATAAAATATATTTTTAATTAATTATTTCAGAAATAAAATTTAATAAATATCTGATTTTTAAAATTTTAAACCTTTTATCTTAATTTTGAAATGAGTGATAGTTAAACTCTTACTTATGATTTTTTCACATACACATTTAAGGTGGTTAGAAGATACCATTTCGAAATTAATAAATATATTTCAAAACTTCAAAAATCATGTCATAATTAAATTTTTATTAATTAAAATAGATATTAAAAAAATTATTAATCAAATATATTAAAGTCAAAATACTATATAATTTATTGTCACAATCACTTACTAGTTACAATAAAAAATGCCACAGTCACATATTATAAATTTCATAAGTCACAATTTACTATCGATTACAAATGATCAAATTAATTAATCACAACTTAACAAATTATGAATCAAGATTACAAATTTAATCGTTATCTCACATTTTTTAGGTCACATATTATTCATTAGTCATAAATTATCTATTTTATTAGCTACATATTATTTATTGATCATAATTGAAAGTTATTAGTTAAATCCTAAAATCACCTAATAGGTAAATAACGTGGAATTAAATTTATTGATTAAAAGCAACAAGTCACTTTTTAATTGTTCTAAATATTTAATAAATCAAGTCAAATTATCACATGTTGAATTGTCGCAATAAATAATTAAAGCAGTAAATAACACAAGATTTAATGACGGAGAAAACTCTTAATTGAGTAAAAATTTCGGGACCAAGCAAGTAGTTTCCACTATAAACAATAAGAACTGACTGTATAATCCAACCTAGAAACCCACTAGACTCGCTAATCTAATTCTTGCAATTTCCAAAACTCACTGGAACATGCTTCACTTACACCTGCTGCCGATCTTCTAGAATTGTTTATCTCCTATGGAACATTAAGAACGTCTCGTTCTTGTATTCTTCTTATACTTTTGCTTCAACATCCCCCAATCTTCAGCAACCTCTGAAAGCTATTGAGAAAGTATCTTCCTGATGATATATAGGAAGTAGATGTTTTGAATTATAAGAATTCGATATTTTTCTCAAGCTCGTGGTTAATGGATCTCAAGAGTAAAAAAGTTAATCTCAATATTTGGATGTGTTCTTGGATCTTGGAATAATGATATAGGAAAGTAAAACAATGATCAACCACCACCAAAAACGTACCGGGCATTGGGCATTTATAATATGATGTGTTTAGGTAGTGTTAGATAGATAAAACCCTTGAAAAACGTAAACTAGGGTTTCTCGAAAAACATTGTTGCTCGAGCATCAGGCTAGTGACAGATAAGCGAGAGGTACGTCGCTCGAGCGAGAGTCGAGCGACAATGATTCTGCTTTAGACGCTCAAACATCAGTTAGGCGACAGACAAACATAAATCCGACGATTTTTTCTCCTCGTTCCATACTCGAACCCAAAAACTCATAATTCATCTATACAACTCTCCAAAAGAGTCATTGACTTTTACAACAATCATATTCTTTTATGATAATTCTTTTGTCTAAAGAATTGCCACTACAACCAAAAACCTAACAATAATCACCCAAATAATTCGTTATAAACACATTTTATCCTACTCCATCCACACTCCACCATCGAAACCAACCAACCAACCACCACCATTATCATTGCCACTATCTACACGACCACTAGCGCCTCTACCACTACCTCAAGACAACCACCATAATCACCACCACCACCACCATCTAACCATTATCATCTCTACAACAACCATCACCGCCTACACCACCATTTTCAAACCACCAACAACCACCTAAAACTCCAACTAAGCAAATCCAAGGAGGAAACAATTACCACAAAAACTATTGCCACTATCCTTCACGCGCAGCAATCAACACCAACCACAAACTACAATGGCTAAACATCGCCCCTGACACTGCACGCATAGATCGCCAGTCCACATTGTTCGCGACATTTCTCAGGACGAATATCTCACCCTCTAGCAAAGAGATTCATCGTCTTCACTGAAAGTAAGGCAATTATGCGTGGTGAATCTCATTGCTCACTGGTGCTCAACGTTGCATAGCTATGCTGTGCAACGTGCACAACATCGCTGCAGTGGTTTGGTTTCGATGAAACTCTTTGCTCATCGGTCTTTGTCACTACACATTAGGGTTGGAGGCAAAATCTTACAGCAAGCATTTGCTTAAAGGAAAAGGCAGGTTCAAGAATATTGCATGGGATGGAAAGTGCTTTTAATTGTAAGACAAATGAAATAAAAGGTGTGTTTGAGCCACATTATTTTGGAAGAATGTATTTTGGAATATTAGATTGATGGAGAATGTGTGGTTGAAAAAGAAGGAAACGTTATTGATGTGATGAAAAATATTATTTTATTGAATAATGTGTGGTTGAAAATGAGTAGAAGAATGTGAATGAAAATTTTTATGTGTAGCAAATAAGGACAAAATAATGGTTGGCAAAAGAAATGCCAAGGAAAGGTCAGTGAACTTATGATTGTTTTGTTAAAGTGTTGTGTGAGAATTATGGTGGTATGGTCATGCGTTCGCTATCTGGCTAGAAAAGATGGTTCAAAAGCTTCCTCTCTACCAGTAAGCGTAGTGATCTGGCCAATGGAGAAATTGAAAATCGAGACAATATAAACTACAAGAAACAATGTATGCAAGTTGTAGGATACATTGGAGCTTTCTAGTTTTGTGCAGGGAATAGTTGTGAGGATGGAAAAAATATTGTATTGTGTAGTTTTCTCCACTAATAAAAGTGTATCTCTTGTGGATGTTGGCGATTTGTCGAACCACAATTAATTATTCTTATTGTTGGCTCGTTTTTGTCTTTATGGTTTCCATTGTGTGGTTGATGGGATTTTTCTCGACATCTAGCATCAGAGTTTAACGTTCAAAAACAAAATTAATAGTTGAAGAGAGAATAAAAAAAAAGACAAATTGCCAAACTCGAGTCTTGTGGTGTCTCGCCCAGTTCAAGGCGGGGATGCCCTGCTTAATCATAGTGGTGGGCGATTTTTCTAGGCAAAAGTTGTCCTTGGGGACAATAACTGGGTAATTCCAGTTTCGTGTCGTGACATGACGAGAAATCATCAAAATCCAACTTTTTATTGTCCAAAACTTAAAATCGATTACCAAAGACCATTAGCCCAATTCTCAGATTACCCACGTGTTCGTAGAATTTAAAGGAAAAAAAATTATAAACGAGGCTTGCCTCGTCCCATCCTTATCCAAATCCAGCCCAGCCCAGCTCAATGCTATATTGCCATCCCTAGCCTACAATCAGAATAAGAAAAAAATTAATTTTATGGCCTGTTTGATTGGCCAATCTTTTCCATGGAAAATGAAATCCAAATTCCATTTCCCACTTTTAGCTTTTCTATGGAATTCGTTTTCTTACTTTTGTCTCACACGGATTCATTGATTTTCCAGGTTACTTTCTTTTTGGACAATTGAAAAAAATTCTAGACACAATGGTAAAAAAAATTATTACTTTTATTGACAATTTCCATACGAAACAAAGCCAAACGAATATATTCGGTATGATAATTTTTTAAATTTTTTTTGACAATTGGAACAAATTCTAGATCCAATGATAAACAAATTATCACTTTAATGGACAATTTTTTTAAAAAAAAAACGAAGCCAAACGGACACCAAACTTTCAACATTTTTCAGATGAAAAATTATACCGATCAAACACAATTAATTACAATTCCCAGTAAAATAAATTTTAGGCAATTCACTTCCGTGCAATTCATTTTCTTTCCACCCGAATTCTACCTTTGCAATCAAACGGACCCTTAGAGACTTGGAAGTCGAAAAAATTGAGTATAGATCGACTACGAGTCTACGACAAATGGTATAGTCGAAGATTTAAGCTGAATGTACCGGAAGTGGGTTGACAGAATTTTTACATATACTCACATGGGTGGGTCCCGCATGTAATAAAAATTTGCCCAAAAAACCCCACCCACCCCCCATTGTGAGGTGCCGATGGGGGCTCAACCAACCTCCACCCGGCAAACCCAACATCTCTCATAGTCGAATGTTGGGCAGGTACAAAATAGGATATTTTGCCATCCATACAATAATAATAATAAAAAAGTTTAAGAACGTGAATGCCGAAAAATTGAATGGGGGATCCAAGCAAGTAGGACAAGTGATATTAGTTTGGGATTCTAGGATAGGGTAGAGTGAGACATTTTGTCATCCCTACAATTAAGAAATAAAAAAATAAAGTTTGAGAATCCAAACGCCATGGAATTAAAAAAAAAAAAAAAAAATCTCTCACTTTAAAACAAAACTATTTAATTCTTATACTCATTTTTAACTACACATTTATATAATAAAATATTTCACACGCAAACAAAAAAATTTTCCCATTTTTTTAACCACACATTCTCCAAAAAATAATTATTTAGTACTTTTTTTTTTTTTTAAATAATGTCCATCAAATAGGGGGCTAAAATTCGATGTTACAATTTGGATTTAAATTAGTTTTAACAATAAATACATTATGTGTTTTCATTGCAATTAATAGTCACTCTATTTGCACAGCTTTGAAAGCATTGTTTATAGTACTAGGAATGATTACTCAATTACACATAGTTAAATTTAAATTTAATTTATTTCTGTAAAATGTTAAGCTATTTTTATCATAATATTTGAATTTTACAATGAAACACACAAAGAATTTGTTGTTAAATAATATTAAATCTAATTTTTAACAACGAATCATAATTAAATCCAAATTTATTGTGAACCATAGAAGACGTTTTTCAATGTTTTGTGGCGAGAACTCGACCATCTCAAAGTTTTGTGGCTAAAATTCAACTATTCCAGAATTCAGTAGCCAAAATTCGACCACCTCACAGTTCAGGGGCTATTAGAAGAAAATTTTCAAACTTTAGAGAGCAATTGAAGACGTTTTTCAAAATTTAGTGGCTAAAATTCGATCACCCCAAAATCGCTTGAGACATCATATGTGCATTCCATTAGTCATGTCACCAATTTCGTTAGATATAACTTTAACGTTTTTCAATATTTAAGTAAACAAAACTTAATTATGATGGATTGTTCAATTGGTCAGTTCTTCGATTTGCTTTCCAATGGTTACTCGTTCAAGCCCCTTCAGAACCGTGCCTGACCGTAAACTTTCGACCTCGCGAAATTAGTTGAGGTACGAACAAGTTCGTCTAGACCTCACGGTTATAAAATAAAAAAAAAAAAAATTAAGTCCATTTACAGGCATAAATTCAATGACCGTCAGAACAATTAACTCGAAAATCGAAGATCTGTATCATAATATAGCCGCTTCTTTAATACTTCATAGTTTACCCCTTCAGCGGTCGACTTTAGCCCAGTCAATTCTTCTGCAAACTGCTCTCTATCCGCGTTTACGCCTGGGGCGCACTCAGTTAGAGGTAAGCTTTCACTTAATTTCTTGTCCTGTTTAGGGTTTCTGAAAATTAATTTATGTTTCTTCTGTTTTGTGTTGTAGTAGTTGTAGTTATTGATTCCTTAAATTATAATATCAATCATTTAGTATAGCTTCGGAATTTATGTATTCTTTTATCGTGTTTTTGTTTTGTATGTTTTTGCTGCAAGTGTGAAGTTATGCTCGATTATACTGAAGAATTGGTGAAAAGTTGTATACTTGTGTACATGCTGTTAACTTTATATGATTTTTGGTTCTTGATGTAAGTAGATGTTACATTAAATTTGGGGTACTCACCTACATTTAGCTAGCATCTGCTTTTATGTTATAGAAAGTCGCGAACTTTATGTAAAAGATACGTGTCTGAAGGGTTACATAATTCTCATTGATTAATGCGGATAGAAAAGTTGGCATTCTTATAGTTCTAACAATTCATAGTACTTGGGAAATTCAGATTGAGAGGACCTAATTCCTAGTTGCAGGAATCATAGTAGTAGGAAATTTAGATTTAGATCTGAAACAATGACTCAAGGTTTTTGTGAAGCTTGAGAAATGTGAAAAATTCTTGTTGAATTGGAATTGTATGAAGCTTGGATGTAAACCACTGTAGGCCTTGGGTTAGCTGATGAAACGCATACAGTATAGGACGTCTCGATCTTTTGGTCTAGTTTTTATGATTTAGGTTAATTAAGTATTGAACCTCCTTTGGTGGACTAGAATTTTTGTTGTACTTTAAGAAGAGAGGAATGCCTGTTATATAAATGATGCAGTCGTAAAGTTAATTGATATGATCATTGGAATGTAAAGTCAATCTATTTTACATGGGGCAATCTACAGGATTTTGCGAAAAAATATAGAATTAAAATGATTTAGTCATAATATGTTAGCGATAGCGTTGGATGCGATTCTGCAGGGTTTCGATTAGTTAGTTAGGGTGGATTCTCCTTTTTCGACTGATTGCGTTTTTTAGTTTGCATTTCAAGTATTGACTTCTCCGAGGGAATTTTTTTGTGTGTTATCTAAAAATCTTTCCCAAGGTTAATACTTGCAAACATTTCCAAAGCTCTTGTGCTTATTGAAGGGAGATATTCATCATTGCTAGCTCGTTCGTACATTCAAGATCTTGTGAAATTTCCTTGATACATTGGGAATGTGTGGTGGTTGCCCTGCCCATGCTTCAAGAATTTTACCATGTAATATAGAATTGCATGCCCTTAAAGTGATAGATAGTTGTGTCTAGTCAGCAGAAGGTCATTATATTTGAAAATAATCAATGAACTTCAGATATTCTGTTGTGTCTTCATTGAAACAATATCAAAGCTTGGGATACTGTTTGTCTCTTTGGGACTGCCATATCATAAGCTTTTCTATGTGCACAGTTTAGTGGCTAAGATTATTTTGCTGCTGCCATACACAATAGAAAGGTTGATTGATATATGACCTATTTAAATAGGATATAAGTTTATCTAACATTCCATGTATGTTGGAATTTTTTAGGAACTATTTTAGATCAAAATATTTGAGTAAAACTTATTCGTGACTGGTGCAGTCTTTTGATTCCACTTTCCTTTTTGACTTTTACATGTAGATGGCTGATATTCCTGGCCACATGACATCTTCTTCAAGTCACGTGGCATCATCTACAACACTTTACAAACGTCATTGTTATTGCACTTCTTGTCATGCCCAATAACACGATACGGTATTCACACCTTTTCGAGGTGGCAAGTCAATGAATGTTACACATCTATTGAAACGGATCTCACATGGAAGCGTTTGCTTTCACATGTTGCCACCATCATTATGGGTCCTGGTTTTGAGGCAACAGTCAACTTTTGCTGTTTGGAGGACAACATGTTGTGAAACCATTCTGCTTCTTGGGAGGAGATTAATGAGCTCATTGACTTTCATACACCACAGTAAATGAGAAGCTGGATACCACTTCACAGATACCAAGTCTGAGCAAAATATGTTTCACTGATTTTGTAAAATGGAAGATCATGCTTTAGCACATTTGGTCCATCAGCTAAGAACTTAATATGTGGGATCCAACAAGCAATACTTTAATGATGTTTCTTTATGCACACTAATTACCTTCGTTGGTGAACATAAAGCTTTCAATCCTGGGATGGGGGGAATTCGACCCCCGGAGGATATTTGCTTGGTTGTACAAGTAAAATTTCACACGACGGTGAACTAGGCAGTGAAGCATAGTTTTTATATTGGTTGCACTTGATAGATGAATTCAACAAAACTATTTTATAGGATGCTTTGCTAAGCTCATTTTTTGTGGTCAGAATGGTGTTTTGTGACTGAGAGAGTGCATGTATAGACATTTTATATGGATTGTATAAGGTGGTCATGTCTCTGAGTCTGGGTTTGTTTGGGAAGGGATTCGACAAGGCAAAGCAACTGCATTGGTGCCTTTTCATACTTGATTATAAAGCACTACGGATTTCAAATATTTTTTATGGTTGAAATTTATGTTTAAGATAGAAGCCGAGTAGAAAATTGTAAGTAAGGCTACTGTTGTGCCTTGTTGTTGAAAGAACCCTAGATGAACAACTTCAATGAAGTAGGTGTAGATACATGTAGTCATTTAAAGTGATAGATTGTGTGAAGACTGGTAGAATAGATACCAAAGAAATCAAAGCAGACGGAGATTTTACTTTGGGTTTTGTTGTTGGTTGGTCAAGGACAAATTGGAATAAAGATTCTATCATGGTGGCTTGAAACAAATGTATTTACACATCTCTTATTGCTTATTTGTTTATTTATCTATATATTTGATAGACTGTGAAAACTCCATGGAAGATTCAAAACTTTAAGCTATTTTTGGCGCACTCTTTGTAGAAAGTTGGGAACTTATCTTCATTTTCTATCATCTTCAAACTAATAGTCTGGTGGAATTAGTTAATTGCAGTTTGGAAAATCCATTGAGCAAGTAATGGGAAAAAAACTATACGACAATAGATCTCATTTTGGCTCAAATTGAATTTGCTTACTAAGTCTACTATGCAAATTACTGGATGGAGTTAAATTGAAATCATTTTTGCCCCAAAGCCAATAAATGCGTTGGATTTGGCTCCACATCATATTTCTTGTTATTACAGATTCTCAAGAAAGAGCTGTGGTCACGAAGAACATGCACAAACTAGTTCAAGACAAGGTTCTTAAGCAAACCGAGAAGCCTGTGAAGATTGCCAACAAGCATAAAAGAACAGTTAAATTTAATTAAGGTGATTTAGAGTTTGTTTGGGAGAGTTTTTAAAATATTTCACCCTATTCATTCTCAGCCTCACATTTCAAGGGACGCTTAACTTTTTCCTACTTTTTAATTGCACATTATCCAAAAAATTCATTTTTCACTTGAAAAAATCTCTCCCAAACAAACGCTTAATATACTCATCTTCTAAAGAAATGGTTTTCCCAACTGAAGTATGTTGAGTGAAAATCTCATGGTCCCTTTTACTTTCTTGACGTATTGGCCAAAATGCATTCAAAATGGATCTCATTCAATTTATGGATGCTGACCTTTCTCTTTACCCAGGTGAAAACGACTTTGACTTGAGGACTTGTCTTTTACAATTTGGGTGGTTGAGACAAGAGTGACATTATTTATCAACTTTGAAGAAAGAGAAGTTAAATTTTACTCACTTTTAGTTCTCCAAGGTCTTATATAATCAGATTTTGGACTCAGTTAATTCTGATAGTGAAGAATAAATATTTACTGGAAAGTAATGTGTCATCTGAAAGCCTATCAAGTTAGGATTTCCACAAATCGTATGGATCTCAGTTTGGACTTCTCTACATAAAGTTATATTCGTCTCTCCCGAATGGTTATGCTGGCTAGTCTACTCGGGGATGGTAGAGGTTTCCCTCTTTTCTAGTTGTAGGGGGAGTTCCTAAGAGGTTTCAATGTTCTTGTAATGCACATGCTTTAAATTGTCGCCCATTTTGTTAATTAGAATCCATTTGTTTTTCCATTAATTTTATTGTCAATGGTAGAAAGAATGCTTTGGAAATTTCCCATGCTTGAAGGGTTGTTCCAACGCTCAGCTTATAAACCTTGGTTTTGTAAGCTTTTGAGACTTTAGAGTTTGAATATTAAGTATTATTATTTGAGAGCCGTGTTTTACTTCTTTTAGAAAATTCTTCAAGTCTTTGTTGGATTTCCTCGAGGCGTGAGCTCTGACCATGTATTCCTTGTCAGATTCCTCCTTGGGTGGTGCATTTTGATCCTTCAAAGTTATCCTAGCCAGTATCATTTTAGCAGTCTCTAATACATCCTATCTTCATCAGTAGTGTTGACATCGAAAGTTATTCCTTTTTTATCCTGGAAAAGCTAACATAATTTGTGCCATGTTTGTTAGTTGAACTGTTAGTTTCTTGTCATTATATTTGGTGATACTTGTAGATTAACATCAGAGCACCTTATCCTATGAGCACTTCTGCACAAGGAAATAATGAAAAGGGGTATGAATAGAAAACTACCGTGTTTGCTAATTCATATCCATTGCACATTTTTGACAGACTGTACTGCATAAGCAAAAATAGACATTGCGGGCATTTCTTTGTGAGGCTATGCGATGGGTGAAAGTAGAAAACGCAAAACATTGTGGGATATGGAGGATGAGGCTAAACATCTTTCTGGAATGACTGAATTTAATTCTTCAACTGGGAAGGAGAACCATTCAAGTTTTGATAGTGGGCACCGCAACAGATTTTCTGCATCAGGAATCACTAGTGCACCAAAGTCCAGAGATCATTCTGGAAGGCCAAATTGGGAATCTTTAGAGGGGAAAACAGTAGCACCCGTAGTTGACAGCTTCTTCAAAAATAGACAAGATATCGCTGAAGCGAAAGAAATAGGCAGGGGAAAAAGCTATAACAAAAATTTGTCTCCTGGTTTTGATGTAGCGGATTGGCGTAAGCGTGATCACACTCCTGAATACGATTGGAGCGGTTCTGGCAGGTCTGTAATTGTTTTTTTGTTTATTCATTTTCCTAAGTTGAAGTTTGAGTGCCATAATGATGTGAAGTTTCTTTGAAGAGTAGTGTGTGAACAATTTGAGATTTGTCAGATTTACACTAAAAATGCATTTGGTATTTGTTTTATTCACTTGACTTCTAGCTACCGAGGAACTGCAACTGCATATATTTCTTTTTTTTTATTCCTTGATGGGAATAGCTACAGCAATTTTCAGTTGTTGACTGGAAGTTTTGATTTGTGCATGTTATGGCAAGCCTATGGGTTGCTCTAGTAAAACAAGTAGACTGTAATAGCAGGGAACTTGTTATCAAATCATAATATTTGGAATCTTATGAATGTTCTTTTTTCTCTGAATAATTGCTTTAGTATGCGTCGTGCATCTTTTGTTGATTGTATAACTTGCTTGTCATTTGATGTTAGGTATCTAGGAAGAGGTAGAGGTCGAAGCAGAAGCAGGAGCAGGAGCAGGAGCAGGAGCAGGAGCAGGAGCAGGGGCAGAAGGAGAGGCAGGAGTCGAAGCAGGGACAAGGCAAGGGACAGAGGAAGGGGCAGGAGCAGGAGCAGGAGCAGGAGTAGAGGCAGAGGCGATGGCAGTGTAAGGGGTCAGACAAGAAGTCGTACCCCTATCCGTGATCATAGACAATCTAGTGGATGGGGTGATGGAAGTAGGCATGAAAAATTATCCCGAACATGTAGAGATTTTGCCACAGGAAGGTGCAGGAGAGGCAGTCAATGTAGATTTCTTCACCCTGATAATATCAGATGCAGTGATCGAGACCGTGTCGAAGATGACAGAGCAGAAAATTTGAGAAATAGACCAGAGCTTGTCCATATTTCAGGTCATTCTAACGATAGAGGTCCTGGGACCCAATCCCGAAATGATGTTTCTAATCTTTATTATGAAGAAGATGAGCAGTTCAGAAACCAAAGTAGAAATGCATTTCCTTGCAGAGACTTTATGAAGGGTAACTGTCGTTGGGGAGACACATGCAGATTTTCTCATCACGAAGCTTCTGGTGATAGTTATGGCAAAGGTGCTAGAGATGCATTCTTCAGTAGGGACATCGAGCAACAAGCAAACAAAAATGTGAAACCCTCTTGCAAGTTTTTTGCAGCAGGCAAGTGCAATCGGGATAATTGCAGATTCTCTCATGAAGGTCCAAAGCTGAACAATCTTGAAGGCAGGCCAGGTGAAGACACAAGCAGCTTGAGTTTGGACGACAAGAGTAAATGGTGGAATGAAAGTTGGGATGATTCAGTCAAAGTCTCAGACAGAGTGAAGTCCACTGGATGGACTGAAACTGTTGTGGCTAACATGAACATTGTTGGTGAAACCGCTATAGGAAGAACTGATGATAGATTGGACCAGAGCAGAACTTGGGGAATCCCAAAACAGAATGACAATTATTTGAAGAGAGACCGACAACTTTCTCTTATTGGGGGAAGTGGTAGTCATGATGTGGACATGGGCATGACCGTATCTATGGGTAAAGAAAGTATAGCTGACAAACAAGAAATTAATTTCCATGACTCAGAATTGCCAAATGAGGATGGAATTTCACATGCTTATGGACGAAATACAATGCAAGAGGGCCACAGTCTAGCTATAAAAACCTCACAACAGAATGTTTTTTCTGATTCACATATTCAGCAGCACCACCAGGGACCTGTAGAGGATAATGATGTAAATTTATTTGGGTCTGATGCTTTTGAAGTAAATGGTTCTGGAAATGCTAAACTCGCACTTCTTTTACCTGGACAGATCTTCAAACAAAATGACGAGAGCTTGTTCCCTGGAGATTCCTCATTTCCAAATGAAACTGATAGAAATCAACATGTGCTCATTGACTTGAATGGGCCTCAGCAACATAAAATCTCTCCTTCAAGGTTGAAAAGTCAGACGCAGAACCTTCAGAATGCTGTTAAAACACCGGATATTTCAGAACTCCAGGCTTCTCAATTTGTTTCCAATGCTGTAGCCAACGAGCAGGCTGCTCAAATGACAAAATCACCAGTTGGTAAAACTGGCGAACAGGGTGCTCCTGTTATAAACTCTTCTGCATTTATGGCTCAGAGGTTTGTGAATGAAGAACAGCCAGGATTTGACACATCCAGTTCAACGAGGAGCGTGCCTTCTTATTCTGATACTGCTTATTTTGTCCCCCTCATCAACAAAATGAATTCAAATCCAGCTACAAGTTCTCTTGATCTGTTGGATTCCATTGGAAATGGCAAGGCGGATATTGAGAGCAACCATAATCTAGCATCTGCACCTGTGTCGGATTCAGTAGAACAGAAAAATCAGATGCCTTTGGAACGGTCCTCACTGCTATCTACTGTTGACCATGTATTTGGCAGTTCAACTGTGAAGCATAGTCCAAAAGCAAAAGAACCAAAAATAAATTCAAATCCTGAAGTCAATGGAGGCGGTCAAACTGTTGAGGAAAGCAAGGGTGGGCAAGAAAATAAACATCCTGAAAATGAGGGTGGCCACGGGAAAGTTGATGAAGGCAGTGCTATGAAGTATGACAAGGGAATGCGATTGTTCAAGAATGCTCTTGTTGAGTTTGTTAAGGAGATACTAAAGCCTACATGGAAGGAAGGTCAGATGAGTCGGGAAGTTCACAAAACCATTGTGAAAAAGGTGGTTGAGAAAGTGACCAGTACAATTCAAGACGATCATATTCCAAAGGCACAAAATAAAGTAGAGCAATACTTGATTGCTTCTAAACCTAAAATTACCAAACTCGTTCAGGTAAGTCCTCAATTTTACTTATAGCTGTTGAGGTTCATTATTGAGTCCTGAACTTTTTGATGGCTGACCTTTTGGAGAGTGTGCTTGAGCATATTTATTGCTTCTTTCTGCTCCTCAGAATCTCGCTCAAAGTAAGAGGAGAAACAACGACAAAGAAAAATAAAAAAAATTATCCTTATATTTTTGTTGCCTACCAATTCACACATGCCAGCTTGATTGTCGGAAGATGGGGAAGGGTGCTTATGGACATTCACCGCATAATGCAACACCCGTCTTGTTTTTCTAAAAATATACTGATTTTCCATCTTTTTGTTTGTCTCTGATAGATTTCAATGCTAAGATCCTACTTTTGTTTTTACTGTGCATTGGTTTCAATAAAAGAAAATTGTCTTATTTGAGAGTACATATTTTCATCGCTAACCTATACTTAGATATTCCATAGTTCACTGTAATGTGATACACGTCTCTTTCTGCCACGAATATACTGATAGTCAGTATTTTTGTTTGTGTCCAATAGTTCTCAATGCTAAGACTCTACCTTTCTTCTCACTGGCTTGATCTCAATAAAGGAAAATCGCCGTCCTTGGAGAATTTACATGTTTTCATTTTTATATATGTTTGATACTCTCACATATGTGCATAATGTGATATACATCTCATTTTCCCGTGAATATAGTGGTTATATGTCTTTTTATTCGTGTCTGGTACTTTGTGATGCTAGACCTTACTTTTGCTCTCTCCTGCAGGCATACCTGGAGCGAAGTCTTAAGACAGAGTCTTGAACTGAAAAGTATGGCTTGTTCCTCCTTTCGTTATGTAATATTATACAATCGAGTGTTTATTAGAATATCATCCAGCATTTTGTTCTTCATTTCTGCATAAACTACTGGATTTTACATGCATTCTTGAATTAGGGAAAAATACCTTTTGGAATTCTTACTTGCTGGTATCTTTCATTTTGTTCCTTTTTTGTTTTGTGGATTTGAAAGCACAGAAGACAGACTTGGATCACCAGAGAATTCAGCTAAATTATGTACTTCATTTTTTTTTATTTTAGATGTTTTCATTGTTAGATAGAAGGTGTGTGTTATGAAATCTGTTCGAGTATAACTTGCTCATAAAACCCCTTTTGTAAAGAGCGTCCAAAGTGTAAGTGCAATTGAACCTGGCGCACTCATGGATTAAAATAAGGGTCCGTTTGGTAAAACTTCTGCTTTTACTTCTAGTAAAAGAGCGTCTTGAAGAAGCTCTCATAGATTTCTCATAAAAGTTTTTATAAGTCAGATAAAGTACTCTCAAAAAATTATTCAAACATAACCAAAAGTATCTTTTGTCTCAAAAGCAACTTTTGACTTTTCTTAATTTTTTGCCATATGGGTTGAAATGACTGAAAGTGACTATGTTTATGTTAGCAAAGGAAATAAATATTCTGTTTTGTTATCAAAGGTAAAGGGATGAATAATTAATTAAAATTAAAATCATAATTTGACAAAAAGATTCACTTTATTAGTTCGAGATGAATTACGTTACCTAATTTCAAGCCAGTTCCTCTATCATTTGATGAAGTTGTAAATATCGTTTTCAGCAATAATTGTTTTCAGAGTTTCAGCGTTTAAGACTGCTATTACTTTTGTGTTAAGAGTTGGGTTCAATTTAGACAAAAGATGGATTTGTAAATATCGTTTTCAACAATAATCGTTTTTACTCAAATTAATTTGAGTTTGGCCATGTAATTTATTTGTCTGTTACTTCAACTTGGCTCTTAATGGATGTCAAGTTAGATTAAATATGTTAGTTTTTAAAATTTGCACAATCAGGGTGTGTTTGAACCACATTATTTTGAAAGAATGTATTCTGAAATAATAGATTGATGGAGGACGTGTGGTTGAAAAAAAAAAAAATTATTGATGTGATGAAAAATATTATTTTATTGAAGAATGTGCGGTTGAAAATAAGTAGTAGAATAAGAATGAAAATTTTAATATGTACCAAACAGAGGCTCAATGGTGAAACCATTTTCCACTTTAATACTTCTATGCTAGCCATAAGACAACCAAAAATATCCTTACATATTTCCATGGAAGATAAGTTAAAAGGACTGTTAAAGGTAAGTTAAGCTCCTGCTGGGTGGCCTTTAATTGTAAAAAAAATTGTTTTAAATAGTATTTTTAAAAGATTGTGTGGTTAGAAAGTATGATTTTTTTTTTTTTTTTTTTTTTGAATTTACGTATAGAATATTTCATTGTGTGAATGTATGATTGAAAATGAGTATGAAAAATAAATTAAAGACGGCCCAATTTGTCTCGCCATAAATGGAGTGGTTCTCTTAGTTACGTTGCGCCCCAAGCCCCAATTGGTAGAAAAAACCCACAACCAAGGGGGTTATCCCACAAAACAGGGCTAGAGGTAACTTTAAATTTAAGTACAAGCAAGCAATTTAACATATATTTTTAGGGTAATTGGCGCAAAACGTCCCTACCTATGACGGGTTGTGTGGAAAACGTCCCTACGTATGAATTATTGGCGCAAAACGTCCTTACCTTTGTATTTTCTTGCGCAAAACGTCCTTTTCCCTAATTTTTAACATAAGATGACCATTATGCCCTCCTATATAAATAAAATAAAAAAGAGAAAAATAGAAAAATAAAGAACTAATTACAATCATAGTCCTAAACTTTTTTTAAAAATGCAAATGACTTCAAAATTTATAAAAATATTAAAAAAGCAAAAATACAAAAAAAAAAAAAAAAACCACTATCTTCTCCTCAACTCATCCTCCATCTCCTCCACCCCGCCGCCGCCCTCAATGTCCCCTGCCCACCTCAACCCAAAATAATGGCTCTCGAAGGCCTAATTGGTGGCGCTGGACACAGGTAAATGGAAATGAAAACCCAATTTCTCACCTCCTCCCCTCAATACTTTAATTATCAGTAAACACAGCAAAATCAAGAAGACTCCCACTACCCAATCAACGTTCAACCCTTTACTGTCGTCATCGCACCGAAGACTCGAAGACTACCGGACTAATTGGCATGAACCAGGGGTCTTTATCGTTTGTTTCACAAATGGGATTCCCCCAAATTTTCCTACTGTATTTCAGGTCGTGATTCATCGGGCATTTTGCTCTTGGAAGAAGCTCGTTTTCCTTGGCTAAAACCATTGAACTACACACCACTGGTTCAAATATCAAACCCTTTTACCATATTTCAACAGAGTTGCGTACACAATTGAGTTGGAAGGAATATCAGTATCTGGTAAAATTCTTCCATTGCCAAAATCCACGTTTGAGCCCGATCACACCAAGGCCGATCAGACGTTGGTCGACTCTAGTACACAGTTCACATTCTTGCTCGGCCCTGCTTATACTGCATCGAAAAAAGAATTTTTGAAGCAAACAAGAGGGGTTTTAAGGCAATTAGAAGATCCCAATTTCGTGTTTCAAGGGGCTATGGATTTGTGTTACAGAATTGAGCAGACTGCCACCTAGATGTAAATGAAATAATGGAGAGAGTAGACTGCAATAGATGACTAAGAAGTTGGGTTATCTGATCTAGGCTCTCGGTGGAACGCAGCTGCTCCGCGGTGGCTGTCGCTAGTGGTCAGTGGCGGGATGCATTTGCATATGGGTATTGTCTATTTTTATCTTGTAATTCTTTGTGAGGTGGGCAGGGGACATTGAGGGCGGCGGCGGGGTGGAGGAGATGGAGGATGAGTTGAGGAGAAGATAGTGGTTTTTTTTTTTTTTTTGTATTTTTGCTTTTTTAATATTTTTATAAATTTTGAAGTCATTTGCATTTTTAAAAAAAGTTTAGGACTATGATTGTAATTAGTTCTTTATTTTTCTATTTTATTTATATAGGAGGGCATAATGGTCATCTTATGTTAAAAATTAGGGAAAAGGACGTTTTGCGCAAGAAAATACAAAGATAATGACGTTTTGCGCCAAAAAATTATACGTAGGGACGTTTTCCACACAACCCGTCATAGGTAGGGACGTTTTGCGCCAATTATCCTATATTTTTACTTGCAAAGTACTGAAATCAATCAAAACCAATTGAACAATTCACTTCAAATTTTGATCAAGTTTTAAGCAATTTTAGGTATTAGTCTATAAATGACAAGTTTTGATTCAGAATCATGAACCAAAATAACCCTTTTTTCTTGTATATCGAGCATTATGCAATGAACCAATTTTCTATTTTTAGAAAATTAATTAAGAAAAAAATAAAAACCTATTAATTCCATTTTCCAGTGTCCTCTCCTCTCCAAAATTCGTCGTCTTCTTTGCTCTATCTCTGGTTTTTGCAACCGAATAACCACATCCCCAGATTACCCCTGCAAATGAACTTAATTGCTTCAACTTGCCTTCCGAGTACACGCTTGGGCCGTTACTGTACTGTAATTCCAATAACACAGCAAACCGCCATGAACAACTTCAGGCATTCCATCCCACTTTACCCCTGTACATTTCTTGATATTCCCAAAAAGCCTTCCATTGCCTTCGCCAAGAAGAGAAATTCTCAGCCAAAGTCCGAGCCGATTCTCGAACCTTCCATTATCGAAGACGTCTCCATGAATGAGGATGAAGATATGGAAGATGATCCTTTTCTTGAGGATGGTAATTTTTTTTCTAGAGAGAAGTTTATATGTGAATGTTTTTTATGTTTATCTGGCTTGTTTAATTTCGTATGATTTTGTTTATATTGATTGTTTGGCCCTTTGCATTGTATCTCATATGAAGTATTTATAGGCCTGAGTATGAATTATAAACAAAGAACAATATTTTATATTTTCTTTCCAAAGATATTTTCATGTCTCACTTTTAAGTAAAAAAAAAAAAGTTAATTATAAGCCACAACTATGGAAAATGCCATTTATGGGGATTTCAATTGAAACACATGAATGGTGCTTTAGTTACTTATTAACTTATAAGTGAACTTTTTAAACTTTGCATCAGGAAGCGAGGTTGTGTAAAGGACATTCAAGAGCTGTGTAACAAAGGTCATTGGGAATTCAAATTAGTCATTTGTTTGGATAATAAGAGAATATATCATTTGCACGAGTGAATTGTCAGGTGAATAACTCGTGCATAGTAACACATTTGGACCTGATCCTACTTAGATGTTTATACTCTTGTTGAGTAGTGTCCTATGATAGTGAATGAAATCTCACGTAGTTTATATGTTGACTAAATAGAGAAATCTTAACACGAATGTATACTTTGCGCAGAGGAGCTTGTAGATGATGATGGTTATTTTGAGGATGAGTATTTTGCAGAAGAGGCCGAATCTTATGTAAGTTCTATGTTATAAATGATTTCAATTTGAATTTTTATGCGAACCTTAGTGTTAGTGGAGTTTAACAATTACATGGGTGCCCCACGACGTAAAACATTTGCACGGAGGTTGATCTTTTTAATTATTTTACTTGAAGGTTGGGGATGGAGCTGGAGGAGGTGGACTATATCTCGCCGGTACAGCATGGGATAGAAAAGCTTATGAAATTGCTGAAGAAGTTGCTCTATCTTTTGATGGAGAACTAAGTATATATGCCTTCAAGACGCTGCTAAATGCCACTATTCAAGTTCGTATTGAAAGACTTACAACTAAGTAAGCTACTCTTCTGTATCTGAGTTATTATGATTGATGCACGCTACCATTTACATTCAAATTCTTCAAGGAATGGAAAGTGGAAGTTTGATCAAATTATCTAGCGGCTTGATCATCACCAATTAAGATGATTCAGTGTCCAAAATGGAACAACATTATAAGTTTGTTGCCTAACAATATTCTTAACTCTGATAAAAATATGCTTTAAGCCTTTTCTCTTGGGGTTTGAAATGGGGAGGCCTTTGTAATATTTCACAGGTCTGGTTCTCCCAGTATGATGGATATTGAAGCTTTCTCCGCTACATATAGAGCACGACTTGATGAAGCTGAGGCTGCTGGATCTATTCCCGAGAAAATATCTCTTGAGGTTATGTATCTTATCCCTCTTCCTCCATTGATCTAGTTTTGTTTCTTATCCTCTGATCTGCCAATTATTACCTAAAGAAATGGCCTTACAACGTATTGAATTCACTATTTGGCATAAAGTGGCGAGATTGCTTTTGCGAACATTTTTGATTGTTTGAGTTTCCTTTAAATGTCTTTTGAAATGCAGCACTAACATAAAAGATGCTCTCTATATTATATTGTACCATTTGACTCATTTCAGGAATTATTTTAGTTTTGCTTCAATAGGTGTATTGCTATAGCTCGTCAATAATACATCTTTAAATTTAGGAGTTTCATTCAGATAAAAATGACCGAAATGAATTCATAGTCTTACAGTTCTCTAATTTGAATTCCTTTCTAACACTAACATATAACATTACGTCGATCTATTACCAATTTATCTGGTACTTGTTATAATCGAGTCACTTGACTTATTGTTCGAATTGAAATGAATTGAAATTGATAATGAGTTGGTTAATGATGCTAGAACATGTTCTTCATTTGAGTGCTTATTTATTTTACGTCAACACTATTCATATTCTAAATGTCTGTGACCCCTTGATTTCAGGTGTCTTCTCCTGGCGTTGAAAGAATTGTTCGAATTCCACAAGATCTAGAACGTTTTAGGGATCGTAACATGTATGTGAAATATGTCACTGAAGTAGTGGAGACTGGTTTATCATCTGAGCATGACGGAGTCTTCAGGCTCATATCTTTTGATTCGGAGGCTAATAGTTGCACCTGGGGATTAGCAGATGTAAGGGTAAATAGAGAAAAGGCCGGGAAGGGAAGGCCACTTAGCAAAAAGCAGCGAGAGTGGCGAATAAACACGCCGTTTGATTCCCTGCGTTCAGTTCGATTGTATTCTGAATTTTAATTTTTTGCATTTGTAATCTGCTGTCATATATCAAAAATGGGGGAGTAACAGAGGAGATACTTCCAAGCATAAGAATCAATTCTTTCTTATAGTTTATACAAATGAGTAGATGAGGAAATTTTTTATTACCAATGTAGTCAGCTTTGTAATATTTTATCATCAAGAATGGTTTTGTACTCCATAGGAGCGTGTTTTGTACACAATACTGGATAGTAATATGGACAAAATTTTAGTTTTTTTTTCCTTCCTTAAGAGCTTTATACAGTCAAGAAAGATTTATACAATTTCTGTAATTTATGAGTTACTGAATCGTTACGACAAGTATGAATCCGTCTCTGTTTTCTACTTCTTACCACATTCGAATGACAGAGAAGTTCATACGCATTTTTTCACTGTTGTATACAGTATACCTCAATGGTGCCGGTTACTCTGCCATTTCCATCAAATTTAATTAGCCGAACGTTACTATAACGGCTGGAGCGGATCGACTTTCCATGCAATATCATCCAATACTGTGCGACAAACATGCACATTTATTACACCGAATCGTCACTTTCGGTATGTTTTCTACTTTTAGTATAGGATGATTGGCAAATCTTGATGCATGTTTCTCCTCCTTAACTCAGTTGTATCTAGTTCAATGTACTAAACGTATGTCAATTAGAAAAATCAACATTACCTCCTCATGCTTGGTACCAAACAAGAATAGACAAATCAAGATGCAAGATTGTAGGTTTTTTTTTGGTTTTTTTTTAAATTCATAATATTGTCTAGTACCTTAAGAGTTCACTCGTATAAACAAGCAATAAAGATTCTTTTTACACAAAATAAACCATAAAGGTTCTTTGACTGCAAAAGAGAGAAAATGAGAATTAATTTATTAGACAAAAAGGTGTAGATGACTTATTTTGTTGACAATTTTCTCACTTTTGTTTTGCTTTGCTAAAGTCTCCTAACATAAAGAGACACAGTACATTATGACATATTTGAAATTAAATTAGACAAAGAAATGATGAGAAATTGCACGGGACCATTTCATTCTATATTTTTTTAAATAGTTTAATCCCACCCTTTTCTCTTTTTGGTCGATGGTTATAATTATAAAAATGAAAAAAATTGAAAAAAAAAAAAAAAAAAGTTGGTTGATGCCTACTTCCCATTTGAATGCAAGATCAATTTGAATAATAGGCTTCCTTTGTTCCATCGGTGAATCGAATGGAGCAACGAAAAGGATTCGTGTAGCTAATTTCAAATTTATTAAAGTAAATATGTTCTCATCTTAGCTTTATTTATTGTACGTCTTCTTTATTCGCTTACGGTGAATTGAATAAAGTATTAAAAATATATTCGTATTGTTGGTTTCAAATTTATCAAGAATAAATTGTTGCATTATTTTTGTTTTATCGTGTCTCCTCTCCATGTAGTAATTGTGAATTGAAGGGAGTGTCGTTTAGTTGATTTCAAATTTTATAGAGAAAAAAAGTGGTTGCATTTGTTGAAAATAATGTCTAAATGATATACAAGTGATTTTATCTAACAACTTAAGTTTTTAGATTAAGGATATGTTTGGGAGGGCTTTTCAGATTTTGGAAAATTGATTTTCAAGTCGTTGCTTTTTGACTGTTACTCCCAAGATACAGCCGCAATCTCTGAAATTATAATCGTTGATGGGCTTCAATGGTCCAAAAAGGAATTTTAATCCCATTTTCAGCACACCCAGACAAGCCCTAAGTGATTTAACGTAGTATTAAAGCTGATAAAACTTGTAGATACTCATACATGAAGAAACATGTTGAAGATAATATTTAAATTACACTCTCTTAGCATAAATTTAGATTAGGAAAGAGGTAATGCATTTGTTTGTTAGGCTTGTTGACCAATCATGTCTCTATATCATTTATTTATTCAATGGCAGCCACCTTTAGGCTTATTCCCTGGCTTTTCTTTTGAAAGCCACACCCTATTCTTTTTAGTTGTTTGTAAGCTTGTCTTTACTTATAGTAATCAACTTAATTGAGGTGGCTAAAATGAATCATGAAGTCGACTCCTAAATTTATTAAAAGAATTTAATTTGTTGTTTTTTACTTGTACAAGAATCTCTTCTATTCTAATAGATTAAGTGGTATATTTATATTTGTCGTATGATATGACTAGTATGTTTTATTGAATACGAAGAAAATTGTCCGTTGATTCTATATATTAGAAAATAGGAGAGCATCAGAGTGAAAATTTCGTATAGATTGCAAAGAGTCAATCGAGTTTTTTTTTTTCTTTTACTGTGCTATTTCGAAGTATATTGAAGGTCAAGTTCGATGTATCACTTCTAATTAGTACTTTTTATTTTGCGTTCATAGTTTACTAGGGGAAGTTTATGTCTAACTTCATATCGATTTGGTAGACTTGAAACCAAACTTCAAGAAAAATTTTACACTCAACTTCAAATATATAGAAATAAGACTTAATTTATTGTTGTACATGTATTTTTGAAATTTTACATGTAATATTTGCCCACGTTTGGGCTCCATTACTCCAAATTATAACGAGATGAATAGTAATTTTTTGAAAAATGTTTGGTTAAAAAAGAAAGAAAAGTTTTTATGTTTACGTGTAATATTATTTTATTGAAAAATGTGTTCGTATTTTTGAAATCTTACCTGCAGTATATGCAAACCTAAAAAAAATCCTTTTTTAACTCTACATTCTCCAAAATGCGAAATAATAGAGCCCAAATGGGGATTATATTTGATCTTCCTCATTTGTTGGATTGAAAGTACATGTAGGGAAATAAGACTAAAAGTCCATTATTAAGAGGTTGACATCTGATGGTTTGGTTAAAGAATATAAACAAAAATTATTGCATATTTTTCAGTACAAAATATCTTATTCATTGGATTCTTTCACTTATTAAAACCATGATTGATATATTGATAATAAATAATTTGATGCGATTCAATCAAGTCGAAATAGGACAAACACAACTAATATATTGATACGATTACATAAAAATATATTTGGCACATTGAATTGAATTCGGTGGCAATAATCAATATAATCAATAATTGACATCTTGTACTCATATCACTAAGCTAGTGAACTAAACCTTCCTAAGATATAATCACATTCAAAGATTTTCTTTGTGACCAACAAACCTTATCATCTTCAACAAGAATTGCATCACCTTGAACTTTGACTAGAAGACAAAATACCAAGAAAAATATCTTGTACCAATATTAGTTTTTCAAATAATACTTCCCTTGCATGCTTGGCTAAGCTCAAATTTACTTATAATTGAGTTCTAAAATAAGTTTTTTTTTTTTTTTTTTTTTTTTTACATTTCATATGTGATCACCGACTTTTAGAGAATTTTTAACAAGTTATTAATCTTTAATTTATCTCAATTGGGTCAACAAATTTCAATTTATTTTTGATTGAATAGCTGGAATTCAATTTAGTCATAGCGAGGAACGAGGATAGGGAATCTTATCCTATCCTAACTATTAAGGATTTTGTTATAACAAATTCTAAATTTAGATAAATATCACATTCTCCCCAATCTTATACCATCAATCTCATCACATTCAATTTTTTCTTTTTTAATAAATCCATAGTTTGAGTCGATGTGACACACAAGTCCAATTAGTTTTAGGCGATGTGATACACAAGTCCAATTAAGTACAATTAAACCCCACCCCATCTCATCCCAAACATGCTTTTAAGTTACTCAAGTTTTTAACATGAATTTGAGCTGTAACTCATTTGACTTTTATCTAAGAATGCAAATCTCAAGAACTCAAATCTAATTTCAATTTAAATAAATTTACCTTTAATGGGTTGCTTATAAAAAAAGAAATAGTAAAGAAAAATTAAATTCTTTCTTCGTACATCAACGTTTAATTCTACCACCTTAAGTTCCCGCATATTAACTAAATAATTACTATAATAAGTCAATATTTGTCTTCTTTTAAAACAAATCTCTTTAATTCTCATACTCATTTTCAACCACTCATTCACGAGATAAAATGTTTTGCACGTAAACCCAAAAAAATTTCTCTACTTTTTTACCACACATTTTTAAAAAAAAATCAGTATTCAAAACACCATTTCCCCCTCAATAATGGCCATCAAGCTCATGGCCATCAAGCATGAGCTAAAAGCTATTGTAATAGTTAATAATGTACAATGCGTTGACTTAAAGAAATTTTATGTGGTCGATTTTAATTTTATTGAAAAAAAAAATTCATTTGTTTTTATTAATTTTTATAGTAACCTAAATTAAAAAGCATATTTGGCCAAGTTTAAAAGGTTTAGGGGCAATTTTCATTTGTAGTCACTAAACTTTCAGAAAATTTCAATTATGTCACAAAAATTTAATTTCTTTTAATTTGGTCAGTTAACTTTATTTTTGACCTTCAATTTGGTTTCACATTTCACAACTCTATCACAAGATTATGAAAATTAGTTTCATAATCCTAGCTTACCATTTTAATTATTAGGCAAGACGTAACAGTTACATGAAAAATCAATTATTGTATAATTATCAATTAAGTAATTTTCGTCAGTTTAGGGAACAATAAGTCATGGAACGTGACATAGAGATGATCTTAAAACTAAATTGAAGTTTAATTATCCGGTTGAGATAAATCAAAGTTTAGTAACTGAATTGAGATTTCACTAAAAGTTCAGTGATTTTTGATGAAATTTAACTCCTTTTGAATCGTTAGTCAAATCTAATTCATCGTGATCGACCTGAATTGTGTCGTGTCGTGTCGATACTTGGACCTTAGTTCTTAGGTTTGGAAGGCAGAGTGGATAATGTGTGGACCAAACAAATACTATTTAGCGGGAAGAAGAAGATACCTTTTATCTTCTTCCTCTCTTCTTCTTTTGACTGGTCCTACATCATGCAGTTATTGTATACTCACCCAAATGGATCTCTCTCTATCTGTTTTCACACACTACATACAGATTAAAAATTCATTATCTTTCTGTAACAAACTCTTTTTCATATAAAGGAAAAGATAAGAACAAAAAATGCCACCAAATCTGCCAAATCTTGGGTACAAATCTGCAGCATTCTTCAGTTGCTCACATTATTCATAATTCAGCCACACTGTATAGTGTGTGACTCTGTGTGTGTCTGTCTATATATAGCAATTGTCATGAATGGAGTGACATGCCTTTTTGTTAAAGATATCCCAGAATTCACGTATCCTTTCTTAAACTGAAATTCATTTTTCTTTATGCACTCTTGCCTTTGCTCCTATATATATAATACATGTATTTGCATTAGTTTCATTGTACTTAAAAAGAGTAAAAGCTTGTCTCGGTGAAATTTATTTATTTTTTGCTGAGATGGGATTTGAGTGGATCTTGGCGGCGGTTGTGGTGGTGGGAGTGGTGGTGGGCGGTAGTTATGGGTTCCCGGAGGAGGACTTGGTGGTGAAATTGCCCGGCCAACCGGAGGTGAAGTTCAGGCAGTATGCAGGATACATAGATGTGGATTTGAAGGCTGGGAGAAGCTTGTTTTACTATTTTGTAGAAGCAGAGAAAGATCCTGATCATAAGCCTCTTACTCTATGGCTCAATGGAGGTAATTTTTTTCAAGAATTTATACTTCATTTTCTTGATATAGGCAAATGCAGATACTACATTTTACAAAATAAAAAAAATAAAAAAATCTGGATAATTGCTTCCACGTGTTCATTTTTTTAAATGGGTGGTGGTGAGACTTGATCTTTTCAAGTTGACCATCTTACATATATTTTTTTTTTCTTTTTGTTTTGGTCAGATGAACAAATGAAGTTGCATCTTCATTTAGATTTAGTTTTAATTGATTTAGTTGTTGAGTTCTCTAAAGGTGTTGCTATCAAGTTGACTGTGGTATAATCAGGCTCTTAAAGAGTGTACAGCATCGGTGGCTAATTTAGCACACTTATACTGTAACGTAATCGAGCTTCTATAAGGAAATTTAACAAATGAAAAGAACTTAAATAAAGGCTTGAATTTTGAAGTCAGCATTCGCAGCTGAATGTTATGAAGTCCCAAATTGAAGCAAGACAATGTTAAGAACATCCGAATAGCTAATGATCAACAATGAGCCTGTTGAAAAATGTTTTCTTTATTTCCTTTGTGGTTACTTGAGACTAGCGCTTTAGCCAAATATTAGAAGGCATAAGCTTCAATGCTAGTAAGCGTTTCAATTTCAAACTTATCCCTTAAGGTTTATGCCTCAAGGGACAGAAGGCTTTCTTCCTAGCCTTACGGTGAGTCTCGGAATTGCCTTCTAAATCTGTGGTTTACCTTATGCATTCAGGCCCGGGTTGCTCATCAATAGGTGGGGGTGCCTTCACCGAGTTGGGTCCCTTCTTTCCTAGAGGCGATGGTCGAGCCCTGCGAACAAATTCTAAATCATGGAATAAAGGTGCATATCCAACTATTTAACTTTGCCTCAACATGTCAATCATATTATGGGATAAATTTTTACTGTTCTTTTCGCGATTAATGTCCATGTACTTACTGATTTACACCCTTCATTTGTGTAGCATCAAATCTCCTTTTTGTTGAGTCTCCTGCTGGTGTAGGATGGTCGTATTCAAATACAAGCTCAGACTACACTTGTGGTGATGTGTCCACGGGTAAGGAAGTAGCAAAAGCAATGAGCATCAATCAGATGCCTTGCTTGTTTTTATTTGTGCAAGTACGTGTGTGTTTTTGTGCACGTGTAACCTTAAATTAAACTTCTGGGGAGTTACTTTTGGAAAGCATTATCCAATCCACTTTACCGAATGACATGCCATTAAAGTTCCATTTCTTGTTTCTTGGCAGCAATGGATATGCATATGTTCATGATGGAGTGGTACAAGAAGTTTCCAACATTCAAAACCCGAGCTTTGTTTCTGACAGGAGAAAGTTATGCAGGTAAGTAGTTAAAGTCGAGCCAGTGATACACCATCGAATCATTTGTCTATGTCTCTTTATCTATCTGGGAAAATGGATCCTGGAAAATGCAATTTGGTACTACATATTGAACTATTACTCTATGCACCCTTTTTACTGTAACCTCAGTGTTCTAATAAATTGTGTAAAACTTGAGAATAATTATTTTATGTATAGGGCATTATATTCCACAACTAGCTGTTGCTCTTCTCGACCACAACGAACACTCTAAAGAGTTCAAGTTCAATATTAAAGGGGTTGCAGTAAGAAAACATCACTCAAGCCAATATTCATATTGGAGTGTCTCTATTTCTTTAACTTAATAGAAGTGGTTTAATTCTATCAGATTGGCAATCCTCTTCTCAGACTTGACCGCGATACCCCTGCAACATATGAATTCTTTTGGTCACATGGAATGATCTCTGATGAAATCGGCCTTGCCATTATGAACGAGTGTGATTTCGAAGATTATACATTTGACAGTCCACATAATGTGTCACGCGCATGTAATAACGCTATATCAGAGGCAAACAAGATTGTCGGGGATTATATAAATAATTACGATGTGATTCTCGATGTGTGCTATCCATCTATAGTAGAGCAAGAATTGAGACTACGAAAGATGGTATTTTATCTTGAATTCAATCTACCGTGTTTTTTCTTGATGAAAGTAGAAGTTGACGACTATTGGGATATGCAATTGCAGGCTACGAAGATTAGTGTCGGAGTAGATGTTTGCATGAGCTACGAAAGGTGGTTCTACTTCAACCTTCCTGAGGTTCAGAAGGCTCTTCATGCGAACCGGACCAATTTGCCGTATAGCTGGTCTATGTGCAGCGGGTAAGTCGAAGCATTATGTTATGAAGGTGTTGGCTTGGCAAGAAAGTGTACCGAGTTCTTCTTTTGTGCATTTCTTAAAATATGAATCGACTAATTATCTTCTTAATATGTGCAGTGTTCTAGAATATAATGAAACAGATGGCAACATCGACATTCTTCCTCTGCTTAAAAGGATCATTCAAAACCAGATTCCAGTTTGGATTTTCAGGTGAGATATTCACTCAAACAATGCAAGCGTCAGTACTTTTTTAAAAGAATTATCAATCATTGAAATTCATTCACGATTTCAGTGGAGATCAAGATTCGGTCGTGCCATTAATTGGTTCACGAACACTTGTACGCGAACTTGCTCATGATATGCACTTCAAGATTACAGTCCCATATGGAGCTTGGTTTCACAGAGGACAGGTACTTAGTTTAAAACACTCTCTTTAAGAAAACGAAGCTAAAATCTTGTTCAAGATTGCTTATCGTCACATTTTTTTGAATACAAGGTTGGAGGTTGGCAAACTGAGTATGGAAACTTGTTAACCTTTGCAACTGTTAGAGGTGCTGCTCATATGGTACCGTATGCACAGCCTGCAAGAGCTCTGCACCTGTTCAGTAATTTCGTCCGTGGCCGGAGACTGCCAAACTCGACTCGTCCTTCCATTGACGAGTGACTAAGCGCGCTACATTGACAGATTTGTATTCAGAAACTATTGCTCAAGTTGAGTCGAAGTTTGTTGAGTTTCATTGAGCCCAAGGCAACACATCCATTCTGCATTGTGATGTTAATAAGAAAGCAAAGCCAAAGGAAAATCTCAAAAAACAGTGTATTGATTTGATTGTTGAGGAATGAAAATCAACTCTGTATGTCATGTTCCATCGAGAACACTTTATTGTGTAGAATTTAAATTTGGAGGATTTTATTTAGCCTCTGTTTGTTTACCATTTTTACAAACTCTGTTTTCTACAGTAAATAATTTCATCCACATATTCACCCAATAAAATATTCTATACACAAACCAATAAAATTACTTTAATTTTAACCACGCATTCTCTAAAAAATATTATTTCTTACTCCATTTCTCTACCAATAATGGTAGACAAACAGGCTCTTAAGGATGATAATAGCAACAAGAAAATGTTTTATAACGATTGCATTTAATAAGTTGCGGCGAAGCTTTGTTTTTAAAATTATTTAAACCAAATTTGAATTTATTAGTAATTGACATTAAAAAATATATACATTAAATAAAAGAGGAAAAATACTAATTTTTTTTTGAAAAATATAAAATAAAAAGTTTGTTAAAAGCGTATAAAATAATTTACTCTTTAAAAATAAAAAGGTTGTTGGAAATGCTCTCATCTACCTGTTTGGACAAATAAGTTTATAGTTTGCCAGTTCATAATATGCTCGTTTGAGTTCAATTTTTTTTAAAAAAATCATTTTTAACCACATATTTTTCAATAAAATAATTTTACACGTAGATCAAAAAATTTTACCTATTTTTTAACCATATGTCCTGAAAAAATAAATAAATAATTGCTATTTCAAAACAATATTTTCCCCCCCAGATGGGCCACAAACGCTAGACCAGTCAATTTATTTATCAAATCAATCAAATTGAGTGATTTTAAATGATATGTTAAATTAATAATGCCACATTAACGCCCGACCGTGTTGTAACCCAGATGAATAACATTACTCGATGATTGAAAAATGGTTATGAAAAGATCTTATTCTTCCATTCAAATTACATATCTAATGCGTTGCAGAATTCATAGCAAACTCCCACGGCTTACTGCAAATTCAAATTTCTTGAATCGCCAGCTCAATTTCTCGACAAGCCCAGCAAAAGACCTTCAAATTCACAATTCTCTAACACAAAAACAGAGTTTATACAATTCTTTGCTGAAAATGTGTTTGCAAAAATGCCAGAAAGTTCGGTACCGCCAATTGTTTGACGAAATGCCAAAAAGTCTCAGTCTTTCTTTAAAGACAGGCAAAATTGTCCATGCACAGAGTTTGAAACTTGGGATTTCTTCCAAAGGGAATTTGGGGAATGCAATTTTGGACTTGTATTCAAAATGTGGTCACGTTGATTATGCGGAAAGGGTATTTTTAAGCCTAGAGGAAAGAGATAAAATGGCATGGAATTCGATTATGTTCATATATTCGCGTCAAGGGTTCTTGGAAAGTGTTGTGGAGGCTTTTGGCTCCATGTGGAATCAAGGGGTGCTGGGGAATCAGTTCAGTTGTGCAATTGTTTTATCCGCTTGTGCTAAGTTGATGGACTTGAAGTTTGGGAAGCAAGTGCATTGTGGGGTGGTAAAAATGGGATTTGAAGTTGATGCGTTTTGTGAGGGTGCTTTGATTGATATGTACGCGAAATGTGGGTACGTTGTTGATGCTAGGAAGATATTTGATGGGGCTACTGACCACGACACAGTTTCTTGTACTGCCATGATCTCGGGGTATGTTCAAGTTGGTTTGCTTGAGCAGGCAATGGAAGTGTTTGAGGAGATGAGAACAGGAGGCCACATGCCGGATCAGGTGGCATTTGTAACCACCTTAGATGCATGTGTGAGGCTAGGACGGCTTGATGATGCGTGCCATTTGTTTTCTCAAATGCCTAATCCAAACATTGTTGCGTGGAATGTACTTATATCAGGGCATGTCAAGGGTGGTCATGAGAGAGAAGCTATTGGACTTTTCCAAAATATGATCAAAGCTGATTTCAAACCAACACGTTCCACACTAGGAAGTGTTTTGAGTGCTATTGCGTACTTAGCGAACTATGAATATGGCTTTCAGGTTCATGGTTTGGCAGTGAAGCTGGGGCTGGACTCTAATGTTTATGTAGGAAGTTCTTTGGTTAGTATGTATGCCAAATGTCAGAAGATGGAAGCTTCAAAGGAAGTATTTAATGGAATGGGAGAGAAAAATGATGTGTTATGGAACGCGTTACTTGGAGGTTATGCACAGAATGGGTATGCTTGTGAGGTTCTAGAGTTATTTTTGAATATGAGAATCTGCGGATTTCATCCTGATGAATATACCTACACTAGCATTTTGAGCGCTTGTGCTTGTTTAGGAAATATAGAAACAGGATCCCAGTTACATTCGGTTATAATCAAGAATAAATTTGAACAGAACTTATTTGTCGGAAATGCTCTAGTGGATATGTATGCTAAGTGCGGGGCTCTGGCCAACTCAAGGAAGCAATTTGAGCTAATCAAAAGTCGAGATCATGTTTCTTGGAATGCAATCATTGTTGGATATGTGCAGGAAGAAGAAGAGGAAGGAGCTTTTTCTCTGTTCCGTAGAATGATGTCAGAGGGGATTGCACCTGATGAGGTATCTTTGGCTAGCATACTCAGTGCTACTGCAAATTTACAGGATCTTTATAAGGGTACACAAGTACACTGTTTTTTGGTTAAATATGGTCTAGAAAGAGCTCTTTATGCTGGCGGCTCGCTAATTGACTTTTATTGCAAGTGCGGAATAATTGGGTCTGCAACTGAAGTGTTCTCTTGCATGACTGAAAGGAGCGTGGCATGCACAAATGCTCTGATTGCTGGTTATGCTCAAGTAAACTTAGTTGAAGCTGTAAATATATTTCAGGATATGCTGGCTGGTGGATTGAGGCCATCAGAAGTCACTTTCGCCACCCTTTTGGAGTCGTGCACTGGTGACAATAATCTGCATTTCGGAAGGCAAATTCACTGTTCTATTTTAAAGCTAGGCTTTGCACATCATGATGAATTTATAGCCGTCTCTCTTTTGGGCATGTACATGAATGCTCAAAAAATGACAGATGCAAATATTTTTTTCTCCGAGCTTCCTTATCCAAAAAGCACAATAATTTGGACTGCTATGATATCAGGAAGCATTCAAAACGACTGTTGCAAGAATGCAATATTTTGGTATAGTGAAATGTGTCATCATAATGCGAAGCCAGACCAAGCGACCTTTGCAAGTGTACTTAGAGCATGCTCTATGTTAGCTTCTTTGGAGGATGGCAGGAAAATGCACTCTTTAATCTTTCGTACTGCTTACAATGAAGATGAGTTGATAGGCAGTGCGCTTGTAGATATGTATGCTAAATGTGGGGATGTGAGAAGTTCAGCACACGTTTTTGGTGAAATGGTTAGCAAGAAAGATGTTATTTCATGGAACTCAATCATTGTTGGATATGCAAAAAATGGTTATGCGGAAAATGCTCTTAAGATCTTTGAAGAGATGAGTCATGCGCATGTAAAACCCGATGAAGTCACATTCCTTGGTGTTCTTACTGCATGTAATCATGCAGGAATGGTATCCGAAGGTCAAAAAATATTTAATGATATGATTCATCGTTATGGGGTTCGTCCACGAGTAGATCACTGTGCCTGCATGATTGATCTTTTGGGGCGCTGGGGTTTTCTCAAAGAAGCAGAGGAGTTCATTGTCAACCTAGACTTTGAGCCTGATTCTATGATATGGTCCACATATCTCGGTGCATGCAGATTGCACGGGGATGACATAAGAGGGCAGTATGCAGCAGAAAAGCTTATTCAGTTGGAACCACAAAATTCGTCTCCATATGTGCTGCTTTCCAATATATATGCGGAATCAGGCAACTGGGACGGGGTTAACTCTATGAGGACAAAAATGCAAGAAAGAGGAGTTATAAAGTTTCCTGGATATAGTTGGAGGTCATAAATCTCGCACTCTTGAAAAGATTTAACTACATTGAGGAAAGACGAAGTCTATGTTGCTAAATCTAGATCTTCTATGCTGGATGAAGAACGAGAGTATATGTATATGCTGTCCCAGACTATCAATTGATATCGACATTAACAGAAAGTGAACTACCCTCTTCATTAATTGATAATTTGATATATTCAAATATAAATATGGTGCTCATCGAGCAGAAACTCCCATTCTTTTAGATTCCAACTATCGGGCAAGAAGTCGTGAAGGGATGATGGAAAACAAACTTATTTTGATTTTGGAGTTCGAGGGAGGAAGGGTGTTGTGGCATTTGCAAACCCTGAGATTTTATGATGGGTTGCAGATAACTTGTATAGGCTATACTTTTACAGAGATTGACCTTGAAATGGTATTTTGCTCGGATGTCTTAATTTTGTCTCCTTGACATTGTTGGAGAAACACCAGAAGAGAAATATCCGTTCTTCATTTATTATTTGGAATCTACGTTGGTTCCTGAATGTCAGTAAGTTAACAGTTCCAGAGAAGTAAGAATGATAAATTTGATTGCTGATCTCTTTTCGTCTAAGCTCCAGTAGACAAGCCAAAATTCCTCCTTGCTACTGAAGGTATTTGCTTCAGATTCCTCCTCGTTGATTCTTAATGATTAATTCAAATGGGCATGATTTCTCTAATTTGTTTCTGCTCCTTGAAATTATCATGTTTACCATGTTCAATTCTATGGATTACAACATTCAAAGGAGTCTTCATATCAATAAATTTGGGTTGGCTACATCATGATACCATCTACTGAACAATCTAATAAATCAAATCCTTTGTAAATGGCATTAGGCTACATTAATGTGATCTCTCCCTCCCTTCCTCTCAGAGTCGCCCCCCCAAATCAGCGTCACCTCCACTTATTAATGCAAAAACCGCATTTTCTACTTTATATATTTTAGTATGACCATATGCCCATTTATTATCCTCATTTCCTTAACAATCCTCTAACGGGTATTTCGTCCACCACCGACACAACATTGATTACCATAAACCGTAGTTAGTTTGATGCCAATTATGCAAAACTTTGCCTTCTAACTTTATAGGTATCTTACAATTGCATAGAATCCTTGCTAGTATTTTATTTCCATCTCATTCTACACGCTCTAATATTATGCATTGCATGTCTTGCACTCAGTTGTTAATAATTAAACAAAAATACCTAAAAAATAATTATGTTGTAGGACAACAAGAGGCTCTGTAGTGACTCCATTATCTTTCTTACTTCTACTATGACTAAGGGCTTGTTTGGTAGGCTTGTGCTTTTGCTTTTTGTAGTATAGCTTCCTAAGAAAGTTACATTGGGCTCGTTTGGCGGGTTTTTTGAAAAGTTAAAAGCTGCTTTTGAGACTAAAAATCTAATTTTAATATGTTTGGATATTTTTTCTGAGGGCTTTGTCCGGTTAAAACTTAGAAGAGTTATTAGAGGAAGTTGGCATAAAATAGCTTCTTCAAAAAACTCTTCTATAAAGAAGCAGAAGCAAAGGCACAAGCCTTGCCAAACGGGTGCCTTAGGTCAGCTTCCTTTAAAAAACTCTTCTAGTGAGACAAAGCATTTCTAGAAAATTGTCCAAACAGGTTGAAAAGTAAATTCTTGATCTCAAAAATAGTTGTTGATTTTTCAAAAGTCTTGCCAAAAGTGCCCAAAGCGACTTTCGTGCACTATGTCTTTGTTCTACAAGCATGTTTGGGAGTTAAAAATATTCAATTTAAATTGATAAAAATGAGTGATGGATAAATGAATATCACTCGTGGATTCCATGAAATATGTGGATAAAAAGTAACTTGACCATTTATAAACAAGTGGCCCTTAAATTCCAATGCGCTTCACCAAATTTCTAATCTAGAATTATTCCCTCCTAGTATTATTAACTAAATTCTGTGAACGACGAACAACATACATCATAGAACCTGACCTTGTAAAAGTCTTGTACGCTCACCTACGACTAAACTTCATGGCACAACCTTAGTACTACTCCAAATTAATAGTAAATTCTCTCCTATGGTTACTAGGTTACACATGTGTCGTGACATATATTTAATGGAAATTTCTTTTATCTTTAGCTTTTGCCACAACTTCCCCAAGGGTCCTATCATCGGTTTTTCTTTTTTTAAAATCTGAACACCATATAGAAGTCTTGTTTCTTTTCTTTGTACTTCTCCATCAATCTTCTAAGCAAGAAAATGACCTCTATATTAGATCTTCTTTGGCATAAAAGGAAGCTCGTGCATGAGTTCTCTGAATTACTCTTTAATCTATGTTTAATCACCTTGTTCGACAATATAAGTTTGGACTTGCGAATGCAGATGTCAGAAAAGATTATTTGCTCTACATTGAAGACAGTTTCTTTTAGAGGCGCCCTAGCAACAGGGGCAACGGAGGAGTGTTTTGCAGTGCAATCAAAACTTCAGGACTGTCAAAAGCAGGGTGATATGCTACACAGCCGAGATCGTGAACCTACTGCAACCTTCCACTATAAATCTAACAATAAACCAAATGGAGTGGCGAGAAATTATCTATGTAGGTGATACAGAATTTGTTGGGAACACTACTCAGTACTCAGCACAATCATCAGAACTTGGAAATGGCCTTCACTGGTAACAACTTCCAATGCTCTGCCACCTCTCCGCCCCCTGCATACACCATTACTCCACCATCACCTCTTGTTGCATTGTGGACGTCTGTCACTGAATCAACCCCTCATCATACCACCTCCACAACGTTCTTCGCCATCCCGACAATGGTTCAAGCATCATCATAGAAATACACGTGTCATTATACAGCAATTGGGCAATTTACATGATTTTATTTTATTTTATTTTTATTCCTCTTCCAAGTAGAGATGAGAGGAAAGAAACTGGGGCCTACTCAAAAATATTTATTTCTTTCTTTTATTATGAAATGTAAAATCATTTCTTCATGTAGTAGTCACATAAAGCAGTACCAAGTTACAAAATAGCAGGTTCTGGTGTAATGGTGGTTCTAACAGCCGGGCGGCCCGGCAGGGAAATTATTGAAAATACCCCAAATTCAACACTACCCTTTCCAAAATACCCTTTGATTATTCAAAACTAGCAAACTACCAAAAATACCCCTAAATATAAGATTTACAACCAAAGTAATCATAATATGAAGAGAATAACAATTTAGTCCTAAAAGATTTATTTTAATCTTAAAACAATAATTTCTTTTCAAAAAACTAACCAAAACTATGACTAATAATAAGATGAAAAGGCCTAGATCTAAAAGAGGTCCATATAAAATTAAAACGATTGTAAAAAATAAAAAAGAAATTGAATTTGAAAATGAAATCGATAAAATAGGATATCAAGAACAATTATATGCTGCTCAAGAAATATTAAAATGTTTTAAAGAAAATTTAATAGAAAATTTTGCCAGAGGAATTATTAGATCTATAATTATAAAAGATATACAAGATATAATAGATAAATTAGAGAAAAGGAAAAAGAATATTTCAAAGTATAATATACCTCTTGAATCAAATATAGATATAATAACAGATCTTGATATTATGAATTCTCAAACATTATTAGACTTTGAAGATTTAATTAAAAGCCTATAAATGAGGAAACCTATTACAAATAGATTATCACAAGAATATAAGAAAATAAGGTTTAATTTAACTTTGAGATTTTATATATCTATAACTAATAATAGATTAGAATTTGATAAATTAAAAGAATACATAGAATATACGACTATTTAAAGATTAATTAGATTTTAGATTTTAAGTATTATTTGATTTTTGTTCGCTCTAAGTAGCCCCCAATAGATGGTATCAGAGCCATAGAGATCATGGACATTACAATTACAAAAACAGATTGGTATTACAAAATAGAAGATAGTAAAAGTAATATATTTTTAGAACATATTCCTAAGAAAATAAAAACAATAACGTTAATAATAATTAAAGATTTACCTCAAGAAATAAAAGAACAAATTATAGATAACCTTATAATAGGAACATTGAAAGATGAATATATATATGAAAAAATTATTATTGAACTAGAAAAAGAAGAAATGATGTTATATTGCAAAGATTATGAGTAATAAAATTATAAAAATAGAAAATTATTACACATTAGAAACAGAAAGAGGAAGTTATATATTTTTAGAACCTATACCCAATAAGTTAAAAATAATAACATTAGGAATAATTAGAGAATTACCTATGGAAATTAAAGCACAAATATTACATAAACTAATTATAGAATCAATAAGAGAAACTTTTGAGGAAGAAGAAATCAATTTATATTATAAAGAAAAATATGAATCAGATGATTTGTAAAAACTGTTAATGGAATTAATGGAAGTAAAAGAAATTCTAGATAAAAAATTAGTAAGAATAAGAGAAATAAATCTACAAATACAAGATGAACTTTTAAAACCTGAAAATATAACAAACTCACAACAAAAACAAATATTAAAATTAAAACAAGAAAGGTATAAAATAAGAGCAAGTTATTACGAAAAAATGAAAGAATTAACAAATAATAATTATGTAAAGCAAAGATGTGATAAAGTAATAAAAGATTGTAAAGATACTGAATGTAGAACATATTACTTATGTCAATCAAAGAAAAGATAAATGTCAATTGGTGAGTATATAGAAGAATTAAAAACACTAATAAAAATATTAATAGATGATGTTCAAAACATAAATAATGAAATAAAAGAAGTAAGAAATGATATTAATATTCTAAAAATTGAAGTAAGAAAAATAAAAGAAAATAATAAAGGAAAAGAAAAAACAATAGACAAAAAACTAATAGAAAAAGAAATGTCTAGAATAGGGAAAAAATATACTGAACAAGAAAATATAAGAATAGAAGCAGGAAGTATGGATGATGAATTTAGGAAAAAGATTTTACCAAAAATAATAGAAGAAGAGGAAAAAATGGAAAAATCTAAAGAAAAAGCAATAGGAAAATTAGAGATTAAAGAAAATCAGGATAATATAGAAGAAGATGAATGAAGAATTAGATTTACTTATAGAAAATTTTGATCAATTAAATCTAGAAAATATAGATGAATATCAAGTCCTAATGAACACTGGAGGAGGACCAAATAAAGCAGAATCCTCTAATAAACAAAAAATATTGGATCCAGATGAAAGTTATGCACCTATATACATTAAACCATATAGACAATATTATGAAACAATAAGAGATAGACAACCACCAAAAGGAAACAAATACAGAAATAGATTTGAACTAAATGATAATTATGATAAACCTGTCAATCATGGAGGAGCAAAATTAGACTTAGATTGTAAAATAGATATTAAAAAAGCCTTAGAAATTTGGGCAAACTCAATGATATTATTCTTTTTATATAACAAAGATGATACATGGGAAAACACTGAAAGAAGGATAGACTTTTTAGTAGCATCCTTTGAAGGAAATGTTAGAAATTGGTGGGATGGAATAAATAATGATACAAAAATACTAATAAAAAGAAATATACAAACAGAAATAATAAAATCAGATAAAGAAGGTATAGAAAGATTAGTAAACTATATTTCAGATGAATTCTTAGGAGAAGATTGTATAAGAAATTTTGATGGAGAAGCAATAAAAGAAAAAGAAAATGCTAGGATAAAATTAATAAACCTAACAATATGTGATATGTGTAAAATCAAAGAATACACATGTGAATTTAAAGAATATTATTATACCCAATTTTATAGTAATGAAAACCAAGATGTATATAAAGACATGTACTATAATAAGCTACCAGGAACATGGGGAATATATTTTAAGATAGAATTTGAAAAATTTATTAGAGAAAATCCTGAAGCACCTAGATCTTTAGGATCAAGAATAAAATTTTTATTTGAAAGACTTGCATACATATGTCAACAAAGACAATTAATGAAAAAATCAGGAAGATTAACCAAGATATGTTGTGAAGATATGGAAAAACCTACGCAATGGGGATGTAATCCTGAAAGAAAAAATATTAAGAGAAAATTCAAAAATAAACAATTTAGAAAATTTAGAAATTTTAAGAAAAAATATATAAAGCCTATGAGAAGATATTATAAGAGGAAATATAATCCGAATAGACAACAGAAAAACAGACCTTATAGAAAAGATAAAAGCCAATGCAAATGTTGGAATTGTGGAGAAATAGGACATATAAGCCCTGATTGTAAAAAGAAAAAGGTTAAAATATTACAAAAAGAATATTTAGAAATAGAAAGTGAATTAAGTGAAATATCAGATATTGAACAATATTATGATCAAAAAGTATATATAAGCGAATCAGATTCAGAAAAAGATAATGAGTCAGAATCTGAATAACGAGATTGAGGAAATAGAAAGAGATAATATAGATAAACAAGAATATGAAGGAATAGAAGGTTATGGATTAAAAGTAATATTTGATAATAACAAATTCAAGAAAATGAGAAAATTATCTTTAGACTTAAAAATAGGAAAATGGGAAGCCTTAGATAAAATATGGAAAAGAGAAAGAATAGCAATAAATGAGTATCATAAAATTGAAAAAGCTATAAATGTTAGAACAACTCAAGGAACACATAAATTAAATCTTTTAACAAGAAATACAGTAGATGAATTATTAACAAAGATTAGTAAAAAACAAGGAGAAAAAAATTCAATATGTCTATTTAGTAGGAATACAAATAATGTTTAAATCCTTATTTAGAGAAGGAATAGATTCACCTTTAACCGTAAGTTTACATGACGAAAGAATAATAAATTTAAAAGATAGCCATTTAGGAACCATAGAAGGAAACTTAGCATACCAAAAACTAATATTTACTTGTTACCCAAAATATTGTGTCTCAATTACAGATAAGAACTTCAATGAAGTCTTAGGACTACATTTTAAGTTACATAGAAATGATATAATGGAATCAGGAGACAAGATTATGACTATAGAATATAGAGCTTTATACACATTTACTAACTCCAATTATGGAAATATATACTCTAAAAAACCATACATAGAAGTTCACAAAGAATGTAAGGATATTAGTAAAATAATAGAACCAAGTAAACAAATAAGTTTAATTCCTAAAGAATATGAATTTAGTATACTTAAAGATAAACCTGAAATAGCAGAAGATAAAGAAGATGATTATTCTGATAACATAATGTTTAGAAATGGAAGGTTAATTAAAAGGTCAATAAGCCTTACATTACCTAGAAAACATTTAGAAGGAACTAGTAATATAAAAGAAATCAAACTTCATAGAAATGCTGGAAACATGAAGATAGAAGGAGAATATTATAATGGAAGAGAATATATTGAAGGACCAAATATACTAATTGATACAGGAGCAAGTGAATGCCATATAGCTTCAATCAGAAATAAAGGATTAATGACTCACAAAATTGAACCATATAGATATGTAAATTTTGATGGACAAATACATACTACAGAATTAGAAGTCAAAGTACCAATAAAAATAGGAGGAATTAAAATGGTAGTACCATGTTATATGGATAATAGTATGAATACAGATCCTCATATATTATTAGGAATAAGTTTTCTAAATGGATTAAAAGACTATAGTATAAAAAGAGAAGGATTATACATAACACATAATGATCAAACTATATTATGTGAAAAAAGATAAATGAATAACCAAATAAGTTTTCCATTAGCCGTATATATACAAGTTACTATAGTAGAAACAAACATAACAACATGTGCCTTAATAGATACAGGAAGTGATATAACAATATTTAAAAACTTCTTAATAAAATCATGGAATGAAAATAGTAAAATAAAAATAACAGGAGTAACAGGAGAAAGTACACAAATAATTAATAGTGCTGATAAAGTCAGTATAATACTTGGAAGTAAACAAGTAATAATAAACAAAATATATAGTTACAATAAATTAGATTGTGATATATTATTAGGAAATGACTTTATCCAACAATTTCAATATTATAAACAAAATAATTATATGATAATGTTACAAACACCATGTGCACACTTATTAAAAATTCCAAGGGAATTTAGACCCTATAGAGTTCAGCCAGCCCAGCGTGGTGATAAATGGGAGAAAAAACCAATAATAAATAAAGACATAAACACAAAAATTCTATACAAAAAGTGCTAAAGGCAGAAATAGAAATAAGTATAGAAAAAATTATAGAACAATTAGAAAAGACATGTGGAGAAAATCCATTATTATTTTGGAAACCATATCATCCTAAAGCTAAAATAGAATTAACAGAAAATGTTATAATTAGAGTCAGACCAATGATGTATACTATACAAGATACACAAGAATTTAAAACCCAAATAAAAGAATTACTAGAACAAAAACTTATTAGACCAAGTAATGGACCTCATAGCAGTCCAGCTTTTATGGTCATGAAACATTCTGAGCAAGTTAGAGGAAAGGCTAGAATGGTAATCAATTATAAAGAATTAAACAAATATACTAAATTTGATGGATACTTTTTACCAAATAAAGAAGTCCTAATAAACCTTGCAAAAGGAAAACAATATTATTCTAAGTTTGATTGTAAATCAGGCTTTTGGCAAGTTAAAATGGAAGAAGATAGTATACAATATACTGCATTTAGTACACCTCAAGGTAAATATGAATGGTTAGTAATGCCTTTTGGTTTAAAAAATGCACCACAAATATATCAAAGAAAAATGGATAATATATTTAGAAAGTTTGATGAATTTTTAATAGTATATGTTGATGATATATTAATATGTTCTAATACTAAAGAAGAACATAGAAACCATTTAATACAATTCATAAATGAATGTAAAAAGGAAGGAATTGTTCTTTCAAAAAAGAAAGCTATAATAGAAAAACAAGAAATTGATTTTCTTGGATTATCAATAGATAAAAAAGGAATAAAATTACAAACTCATATATCTAAGAAAGATAGAAAGTTTTCCAAATAAATTAGAATCAAAAGAACAAATACAAAAGTTCTTAGGATGTCTAAATTATGCAGAAGGATTTATTGAAAATCTTTCAAAAAAGAGACATAAAATACAAGTCTTACTTAGAAAAACAAATACTAAAGGATGGAGTGAAGAACATACAGAAGCTGTTAAATTATTAAAAGAAGAATGCAAAAATTTACCAAAATTAAGATTGCCAGATGAAAAGGATAATTTGGTTGTTAATACAGATGCTTCTGATAAATATTGGGCAGCCATATTAAAAACAGATTTAAATGAAATCTGCAGGTATTCAAGTGGAACTTTTAACCAAGCAGAAATAAATTATACCACTCATGAAAAAGAATTGTTAGCAATTATTAGAGGAATAAAAAAGTTTTCATTATTCCTATTATCTAAAAAGTTTATTGTTGAAACTGACAATTCTAATGTTACAGGATTAATTAAAAATAAGTTGCCAATGGAGCCTCAATATAGGAGATTGCACAGATGGCAAGCATATTTGTCATTCTATAATTTCGATATTATTCATATTAAAGGTATAAACAATTATCTTGCTGATTTTTTAAGCAGGAATATCGAGTTTGGAGATGGATAATATCAAGCAGGAGATATCAGAAATAAAATCTGCGGCAGCATTTGCCAAAGATGAAGCTGATGATATAAAAGTTGGAATGGAGGCATTAGCTGAAACCTTAAGTTATAATGTCAAATTATTACTTGAGATCAGTACGTCCCATACCAAAGTTACCAATGAATTAAAAGACCGAATTGATGCTCTTGAAGCACAATTAGAGTCTACAAATACCAAAAATACAGGGATTGATGCTTTAGCACAATCTCAAAATACCAAACAGGGAATACAAACAGGTACACCAAGTGGAAGCAGCGGTGGACCCAGTCAAATAAAAAGAGATACAATAATGGAAAGTCCCCGAAAGGTGACAATAAAAAATAATGATAAACATACAAGGGTGATCAAAATCAGAGCAGATGAAGATGATGAAACCCCTTTAACACCAAGAGAAGAAGAATATAAAGCTTTTGCAAAACTTGTTTATGAACTACAAGATAATGAATCATATTTCATCTCCCCAGGAGAACATGTTTACCCAAGAATGATCATTACAAACGATGGAGACCCTAACATGGTTAAAATGGCGGCAGACTATGGATTCTTGGATTTAATTTATCCAGAAAAAGATTTAAAAGAAATTGAGAAATTTGATGATATCTTCCGAGGAGAAGTTTCAAAATTCGCCAAAGGAAGACCAATATATCTTAAATTTTACTCAATCAGTCCAGAAATTGATGGAAGGATATATTATCCTGCAGAACATATTATTACAATCGGATATGTAGGCCGAAATTTCCAAATTGAAGTAGGCCAAAATAGAAAGTCATTGCCAAACATTAACAGATCATGGATGAGATCCCGAAGAGTCTTAGGGATGAAAGTTCTCTACAACATGGCAAAAAATCTATATGATAAAAAATTCCAATGCTTATGCCAATATGAAGGATAGACACTTATGACAAATAATGGAAAGGATAAGTCTACAATTTTAAAAGAGTATATCCAAAAGTTTGATATCCATCAAATCCATGGAAGTCCATCAACCATACAAGAGTCATGCCAGTTGAGGGAGTGTCCCACATGCTATCCAAATGAAAAGAGGCCCCGCCACTATGAAGAATCTTGACAAAACTCTATATGAAGACAATAGAGGAAAAGAAGATGTGAAAGAAAGGTGGACAGCTGGAAGATATAATAGAGCTACAATTATGTAGTAAAGAAATTATTGTAATAATAGAACTCCATTAATGGAGTATGATGTAATGAATGATGTAAGAAGCCAATAATCGAGCCTCATGTAGTAGTATAAATAGAAGCCTTTAGGCTAAAATAGAGGCAGAATGAGTTGAGAAGAAACACTTGAGCCCTCATATTGCGAGAAAAACACTTCTGTCTTTTGATATAATCTTTGTACCAATTTCAGAATATCAATAGAAAATCCATTTCTTACATAAAAGAATGAGTTTTTAAATCTTCATTCCCATAGATTCTTGATAGATCTAATAAGAAATCTCTTTCTTATTTTAACAACAAAAACAGTTTTTCTTTAATCCAAGTCTAGGGATTTGTCCTTAGAAGCGACACAGTGAAGGCAAGAAGTTGAATAGCAAAGAATTCCGTTAAGGCAGGAGGCCGTTGAAGGAAACAATTTGCACATTCAGAGCCTGAAGGTCACTCGATTCTAAGAATAAAGAGCCAGATTAAAATTAAGGTAGAACTACTATTTCTTGTTAAATTTTGAAAGAATTTCTTAAGATCTTAGAGAATCGCAGGGATTATAAATGTTTATGATTATTCATGATGTTTGGATTACTGTCTACCATGATGTTTATATTTTATAATACTATGATGATGTTTATATAATATCCAGTTATGCCAGGATATACAGTTAAAGGATTAAATGATTTATTAAAAAGAATAGTTGGAAAAGTAGAAAATCTTATATCCCAACTAGAAAATACAGATGAAATATCTGAAGAATATATTAGACTTATAAAAGAATGTGAACAAAAAATAGCAGATTATGATAATATATTAGATTTATACTTTAATCAGAACATAAGAAATATAGAAGAACAGATTAGAAACCTACCCTAAAATAGAAGGACATGTCTTGCAATAAAGAAACCTATTTCATTAAGGATAAAATTGACTTTTTAACAGAAATCTTTAAAAGCCACTATTCACAGGCTATTTTGAAAATTCTCCCCCTAATCATACTTTATGTGATCTGCTGATCATGAGTACCAACGTAAGAGAGTAGAATTGAGAATAGCAATTTTTCAGGCGCATGCATGGCTCTTTAAAATTAAATGTTCAGATTGCTACAATTGCAAGTCAGAGTTCAAATTACACAAGTTTTTATACTAACCGCCATAACCATTAGCATCATGTACGCAAAATGAATTAACACTTGACATGGAAAACAAAGAAACTCTAACCGATTTGATATTAATTTTATTAATCGAATGCCTCATGGCTATCAATTAAGACCAGTTGATTTAAAGAAAATATACAGCATAACAATCTTGTGAAACTGACAACTTAAAACCAGTTTACATATTAGTGGAAAAAAATATTTGGAATATTCCTTGTGTGTTTAGAAAATAAAAAACAAAGAATCTACATAATGTACATTTAAGTGTATGATTCATGTACCTGAGTATAAATCCAGCATATGAATCAGCATAAATGTAATATTAATGCCAGCAACAGCAAATGGGTACTCCCAGTCTGCACGCTTTCCACCTTGCTTGAAAAGTAACCGATGAAAAGGAGCCTGTAATTCAAATACTACAATATCAGAAACTCAATCCGTCCTGGAGTTCAAACCACACAAATTGAAGATATTTAACATCATACAGAACTATCCTTGATCTTGGAAGCAGCAGCGGATCAATCATACCCGGTAAGTTTTGGCAAAAAATAGCAAGTTCTCAAGCGAAATGAAGCCACAACCCCTATGGCCAATGAGTAAGCACAATGAGACAATAGTTCAAAATTTCAGAATTTTAGAAGAAGGAAAGAGAAAAGGAGCACACAGTACATCCACATATAGCATATGAGCTAATGTGGTTGGTCATTCTGTTTTGCAGTTTTAGAAAATATTTGTATATTGTTTTAGTGGATCACTTTCTTTTGAATGAGAACCATATAATAATTGAAACATAATAATATAAACAGAGAATTCAAAGAAGAATTGTATGAATGGAAGTGCCTGCCTAAATAATGTCAGTAGCGCTAAATTTACTCTCAACTCCCAAACAAAATGACCCATCTCAGCCCAAATTTGTCTGTGGCGCCATGTATACACAACACAAAATCCTAATACTCATACTGACATGGGATGTAAAACTAGCATAAAAAAATGTGGCAGTGCACCTGAAGTCAGTTGATGGATTAGCTCCTTGCCACCCCATATCCTTCCACTGCTCGGAGATTAGACCTTTAAGCTTAACACTTGTAAAGGCAGCATCCCACAAGGTTTGGTGAGCTTCCTGGCAGTAAGAAAAATAATTATATTGATGTGAACAGGGAACTTGTAAATAGAGTAAGTCTTGACAATACAAATGAATCCACCTCTCAGAATTTAATTGATATGAAAATATTACATAGATGAGTAGTGTCTATTTCTAGCAAATAGATGAGTTGTATAAATTAGAACATAGTCTCAGGCATGTGGAGTCCTCATCACATGTAGACTATGTACTATGTAGTTATAGTCATGGAACTGAAGTGGTAGCCATTTTTTCCCCTTTTTATTTAAATTATCGAGATCATGGGAAACAAGGATGGAGAATATGATCTAGGCGAGTCTCATCAAAAGGCACTCCTAATCGTTCTTGAATTGTTTCAAGTCTTTGTTCCTGCTAGCATTTCAAACTTGCAACTTAGGTCAAGAAGTACTAGAAGTCAAAGAAGATTAGAACACCCATACTTCAACAGATTCAACAATCTTCATCTTTATACACTAACTAGCCAAGAAATAGTTCCCCGGAAGGGGCTAACAAAAGCTATCATAAACAAATCATGATCTACATCTATTATTACAATGCATGTAATATTAGGCAAACCAACAGACATAAACATAAAACCCAATTGCTCTTTAATGCAATAAACTATTAAAAATTTGGATGCAAGCTGAAATGCAAGAAGTCTCACTAATCAATCAAATTTTCAAAGTACCTGAATAGGACTTAAAGTGCAGTCAAGAAATTTTCCGCTTCTAGATCGTTTATTGCCGGAGCGCCTAAACATTCCTCCTATCCATGTTCATGGTCCAACCATAGCATTAGATACAATCAACAAAATCTGATTAGTGAAATAATAAATTTTTTTCTCATCAGACACTGGATACTGATGAAAAGGACTAACTGAACTTACTTAACAAACCCGCACATCCCAATGAAAATAAAAAGACAGATAAAAGAAGCAGAACAAAAAATAAAAACACTAACTGAACTTAAAATGAGTCAAAACCTTCTTATGATTGTCACAAGCACATTATTACCAACCAAAAACACCAGTCAAGCTCAACAAATTCCGTGACGTCAGTTAAATATAAGGAATAATATAAATTAGATAAATATTTAGACAATTATTTAAGAAATATCATACATTTGATAAATATTTATGCAACCCATAATCGAATATTCAGCTAAAGGAAGATTTGGTAAACTCAGGCATCATTACATTTTTTTTCCCTTCCAGAATAAGCTATTGTAGCTTGGTTTTTTAGGCCACAAATAAATTCTTAATCATTTGTTCACACTTATGTCAACATGGATGTTGTTCAATAATAGAGGTATCAACCATTTGCTTATCGTTTCTTTCTTATCTGAATGAGTCAAATTCTTTGAGAAAAGTTGGCTCATGTTTTAGCATGGATTATTTTTCATTTGAGTATGGAGGGGGCTTCATGAACGGATTAATGAGCAAATTTAAAATAACCTTTTTATAGTCAAAGCCTCCAACACTAGCACCCAAATACTGTATTCCTCTTAGTTACAACCAATTGGCTTCGAGTTCAAGCTTTGATACTTTTAATATCAGAAAGGTAGCAGGGAAAACATACAAGGTTTCAATCTATTTTTGCTTGTTTTTCAAGGGTCAATAACTTAGGATAAAAACATTTTTAACAATAAATGGTCTACAACAAGGATAAAAATACGGAAAGCAAGGCAACACATAACATCAAGGAAAAAGGTTGCCATATATATATATATATATATATATATACACAAGATGACATTAATAATTATTCAAGATACTCGGTGGGGTGAGAATAACTTGATGTTCACTCCATGTTGAGCACCACTATAAGATTGTCTACCACCATGAGGTTATCTACCACCCCCATGAGGTTGTCTACCACCATAAGGCCGTCTACCCCCATGAAGTTGTCTACCACCCCCATGAGGTTGTCTATTACCATGAGGCCGTCTACTCCCATGAGATTGTCTATCACCCCCGTTAGGTTGTCTACCCCCATGAGGCCGTCTACTCCCATGAGATTGTCTTTCACCCCTAAGAGGTTGTCTATCACCCACACGAGGTCGTCTACCCCCATGAGGTTGTCTACCACCTCCATGAGACCGTCTACCCTCATGAGGTTGTCTACCACCTCCATGAGGTTGTCTATCAGCATGAGGCCTTCTATGTTCACATAGACCGCCTACCACCTGAGGTTAATACTATTCTTACCACCTCCATAAGATCGTCTACCCCCATGAGGTTGTCTACCACCTCCCATGAAGTCGTCTATCACCAGGAGACCGTCTACCTACATGAGATTGTCTACCATCCCCCATGATGTCGTCTACCACCAGGAGAGATGTCGTCTACCACCAGGAGACCGTCTACCTACACGAAGTTGTCTACCACCCCCATGAGGTCGTTTACCACCAGGAGGTGTCCACCACCCCCATGAGGTCGTCTACCACCATGAGGTCGTCGACCTACACGAGGTTGTCTACCACCCCCATGAGGTCGTCTACCACCAGGAGACCGTCTACTACCCCTATGAGGTCGTCTACCACCCCCCATGAGGTCGTCTACCACCAGGAGACCGTCTACTACCCCCATGAGGTCGTCTACCACTATGAGGCCGTTTACCTACATGAGGTTGTCTACCACCCCCATGAGGTTGTCTACCTATATCAAGTTGTCTACCATCCCCCATGAGGCCGTCTACCTACATGAGGTTGTCACCACCCCCCATGAGGTCGTCTACCACCATGATGCCGTCTACCTACATAAGGTTGTCTACCACCCCCCATGAGGTCGTCTACCACCATGAGGCCGTCTACCTATATAAGGTTGTCTACCACCCTCCATGAGGTTGTCTACCACCATGAGGTCGTCTACCACCAGGAAACCGTCTATCTACATGAGGTTGTCTACCACTTCCCATGAAGTCGTCTACCCCCATGAGGTTGTCTACTATCATGAGGCCGTCTACCCCCATGAGGTTGTCTATCACTCCCTATGAGGTCGTCTACCACCATGAGGTTGTCTACCCACATGAGGTTGTCTACCACCCCCATGAGGCCGTCTACCCACATGAGGTCCTCTACCACTATGAGACCATCGACTACCACATGACCCTCTATATTCACGTAAACCGCCTACCACCTTGAGGTCAATACTATACTTAACCACATAAATGGCAATGAGTAGGACGGAAACCACCTAACAGCGAACGTGGACACAACCACTTGACGAGTGGGGGTCATCACGCCAGAACGTGGGGAAAGTGGAAAGGACAACGTGGAACACGTGGTACCTTTAACTGCCGAACACATGTATAACAACATATGCCTATAAATACATCCAGGATGAGAAAGGTATGGCTTCTTGAAACCTGAACTACGTGAATTCATACTATACACTTTCCTTACTTCTCTAGAACCAGAGACTAATTCTCACGCCGGAGGTACAATGGGGGAGAAAGTCCCGACCTTATTTTGTAGGTAGCAACCGTTGACTAAAGCAGCCGGACCACCGCATTCGGTAAGGTAAACACGGAGAAAGCTCCGACCTCATTTTACATCTCGCAAACATTTCATTGGCGCCGTCTGTGGGAAACCACTGAACAAAAAAGCTATGTCAAGAAGACGGACTAGGAGTGAAACGCACATGGTCGGAAAATGCAACAGAGATGGAGTTAGAATCTGTCGCAAGGGGTAACGACCCGCCACCGCAGTACGTAACGCAAAGCCAATTTAGTACCTTGGAAATACAATGGCAGCCATGATGACCTCTTACAGAGTCAACCACAGAAAATCGCAGCCCCACCACAGAATTCGTTGGAGGCAGTACATGAGCAACCACCCAGGTGGTGCAAGTGGTTATCCCGTCCATTACTCAGCCAACAACATGAGATATGGGGGCTTCAGGGTTTATAGTTCCACAGGTTCCCCAACCCGTAACAGACTTGGAAAGAAAGATAGAGGAGATGATGACCCAAAAGATAGATGATGCATTAACTAAGAGGAATGACAGACGTAAGCAAATGGTTCTGGAGGAAGACCTGTTTGCGCCCGAAATTATGGATATTCATTTGCCGAAAGGCTTTTAACAGCCGATTATAGAAGCATATGACGAAGTCATGGACCTGTTGGACCACTTGCGGACTTTCGTCGATTTAATGAGACTCTATACAGCCCCAGATGCAGTGATGTGCAGGTCATTTTCCTCGACACTCAAGAGGGATGCTAGAGACTGGGTGGTCACACTGGCACTCAGGTCTATAAAATTTTTGATGAGCTTTCCAGGAGCTTCGTAACATACTTCATGAGTAGTAAAAGGACGCATAAGACCGCAATTAGGTCGATGCAGGTTGTGCAAGAGAAAGATTAATCCTCGAGGGAATATTTAGCTAAGTTCAGCCGGACGACGCTTGGTATACAAGACCTTCAAATGTCTACAGTGGTAACAACATTAATGAATGTCGTTAAGGGCTGGTGGTGAGTTCTTCAAAACCAAAAATGGTTAAGGCTCAAAATCAATTGACCTCAAAGATACAAAGACAACTCGTCGCATAGCGGTGAGAAAAAAAAGCCAAAAAATTGGCTAACTCAAAATTGCTAAGGGCTGGTGGTGAGTTTTTCAAAACCAAAAATGGTTTAAGGCTCAAAATCACCCGACCTCGATCTCGACGATCCAAGATAGCTCGACACATAGCTGTGAGCAAAAAAAAAGCCTAAAAATTGGCTAGCTCAAAATCGCTAGGGGCTGGTGGTGAGTTCTTCAAAACAAAAAATGGTTAAGACTCAAAATCACCCGACCTCGACCTCGACGATCCAAGACAGCTTGACACAGCGGTGAGAAAAAAAACCTAAAAATTGGCCAGCTCAAAATCGCTAGGGGCTGGTGGTGAGTTTTTCAAAACCAAAAATGGTTAAGGCTCAAAATCACCCGACCTCGACCTCGACGATCCAAGACAGCTCGACACATAGCCGTGAGCAAAAAAGCCTAAAAATTGGCTAGTTCAAAATTGCTAGGGGTTGGTGGTGAGTTCTTCAAAACCAAAAATGGTTAAGGCTCAAAATCACCCGACCTCGACCTCGACCTCGACGATCCAAGACAGCTGACACATAGCGGTGAGCAAAAAAACCTAAAAATTGGCTAATTCAAAATCGCTAGGGGTTGGTGGTGAGTTCTTCAAAACCAAAAATGGTTAAGACTCAAAATCACCCGACCTTGACCTCGACGATCCAAGGCAGTTCGACACATAGCTGTGAGCAAAAAAGCCTAAAAATTGGCTAGCTTAAAATCGCTAAGAGCTAGTGGTGAGTTTTCAAAACCTGAAATGGTTAAGGCTCGAAATCACCTGACCCTGCATTCGACAATCCAAAATAAATCGAAATCACTCTAAGGGTGGGTGGTGAGTTTTCAAAACCTAAAATGGTTAAGACTCAAAATCACCGGACCCTGCATTCGACAACCTAAGATTGCTCAACGTATAGTGGTGAGCAGCCAGTGACTTTTTCAATTTGGATGAGGAGTTATAAGGGCTATAACATCTTAGAATCTCAAGAATCACCTCCTTGCCTGCGGCATTTTGCTCTATATCTATATTTTGGTTTAAAGATTTAGTCGACTCGACATGTCGTATTGGGAAATCGATTGAAAAACTTGAAATTTAATCGTACGAATTGAAAAATGACTCGAAAGGAATTTGAGTACAAGGGAGGTCACCATCGACGGGCAACTCGCGACAAGATGAATGGCTGGTCGACAGAGGTCCACCAGTAGCAAAGCGAACGTCGACGGTCGACCAGCTTCGCAGCTGATCGGCGAAGCTGGTCGACTACAAACGTTGACCAACAGCAAGTCGAGGTCGACGATCGACCAGCCCTGTTGGTCGACTAGAAACGTCGACCGTAGCAAGGCCAGGTCGACGATCGAGCAGCTGCGAAGCTGGTCGACTACAAACGTCGACCGGCTAATCCGAAGATGGGTCAGCCGACTCTCTCGCCCCTTCACTCCTACTTTCATCGGAAGATGAAGAGATGAACGTTTTATACATGGAAAATATGCGAGATAAAGGAAAATGGGGGAAGGAGGAGAATGAAGAATTCGATAAATTAAAAGAGGAAGTGAGATGGGAAAACACACACCTCTTTCAATATTGATAGATTTTGAATTTTTTGGGAAAATTTATTCCAACACTAAAGCCGATTTACGGGGTGCCACTTGTACTATGTTTACTTAGCTTTACGTCAAACAGGCTATTCGACCCACTTATATTGAATGTCAACAAAAAAATTAAAAAAAAAACCTTTAATCAACACGGAAGAAGTGAAGATACTATCTTATGTCGATGGACATCGACAAGGGATAGGGGGGCTAGTGATACAGGATGACATTACTAATTATTCAAGATGCTCAGTGGGGTGAGAACAACTTGATGTTCACTCCATGTTGAGCACCACTATAAGATTCTCTACCACCGGTCGTCTACCACCATAAGGTCGTCTACCCCCATGAAATTGTCTACCACCTCCATGAGGTTGTCTATCACCACCATGAGGTTGTCTACCACCTCCATGAGGCCGTCTACCCCCATGAGATTGTCTACCACCCCCATGAGGTTGTCTATCAGCATGAGGCCCTCTACGTTCACGTAGACCGACTACCACCTTGAGGTCAATACTATTCTTACCACCTCCATGAGGTCGTCTATCCCCATGAGGTTGTCTACCACTCATGAGGTTGTCTATTATCCCCATAAGGCCGTCTACTACTATGAGGCTGTCGACTACCACAAGGCTCTCTACGTTCACGTAGACCGCCTACCACCTTGAGGTCAATACTAAACTTAACCATAGAAATGGCAATGAGTAGGACAAAAACCACCCAACAGCGAATGTGGACACAACCAACCGCTTGACGAGTATGGATTACCACGTTAGAACGTGGGAAAAGTGGAAAGGACTACGTGGAACCGTTAACTGTCGAACACGTGCATTGCAACATGTGCCTATAAATACCTCCAAGGTGAGAAAGGTATGGTCTCTTGAAACTCGAACTACATGAATTCACATTATACTATCTTCATACTCTCACAAACCGATTATTGATTCTCACGCCGGAGGTACAACGGGGAAGAAAGCCCCGACCTCATTTTGCAGGTAGCAACAGTTGACTAAAACAGCCGGACTACCGCATTCGGTAAGGTAAACACGGAGAAAGCCCTGACCTCATTTTACATCTCGCAAACATTTCATATATATATTGAGAACTTCACATTTGAACTCAAAGGCAGTGTGCACACACGAATGGAGGAAGAGATAAAAAACAAACAAACTTATGTAAGCAATGTCATAAAACATTATTAATAGATTTTACTCACTAAAGCACTGAGCTAACTGTGATATTACGTGAGAAGAATTATGCGACCCAACCGAATCTTCATTGTGCTTTTTTCCATCCCAGTATGGTTCATCTCCATCAACCTGGATATGTGGAAATCCATAAGAATGAAAGATGCCAAATTACGTTTACTGCACTTAATTAAATATGAACTGCTAAATATGTCACAATTATTTATTTCTTCCATCTCAATAGGAGAAAGGATATGAGACTCACAGATGAACGAATGGATCAAAACAAAGCATAGAAGAAGGGTATGAGAGATATTGAAAAGCATTGATTTCATCCAAGAAGTTACTTCGTTCATAGGGAATCAGGGATGATGGTAAATGGATCCCTAAAGAAAACTGATAAAGTTAGTAATATATGGTTTATTAAAATGGAATTACTGGATACCTATTAGTCATAGACAGTTATTATTTCTAATTTTCACTCGACAAAATTGAAAATCAAACTGGAAATAATCAGCATAATCCAAAGCCAAAACTAAGAAAATAAGTTTTATGTTACAAGAAAGAAACTCAATCATGGAAAATATCAGAAAACGGTATACTTATAGACAAAACTAATATCGTTAAATGTTATTTTCTTAACAATATGAAATCTCAAGCGAGTAAAATAACTAGAAAGTAATACAATAATTTATAACTTCAGAGAAACACATACATTTTCAAGAAAATCTCTAGACTTCTATTGCAGCACAGAATGTCAATGGAAAAAACTAATATCAAGACTTTTAGACTGCATTGTCTGGTGCAACATTTTAGGTGAATGAAAAATCACTTGATTCTACAGCATGATTTATTCGTTTGTTCTACAAACTCGAGATCAGTCTTATATGGTTCATGACTCAATCTCACACCCTGAGAATTCTAAAAATTTCATCAATTAAATTTAAAAAATATATTAATAAGAAGATGAAATGACTTCAGGGGAAACTGAATTCTTATAGGAAAACCAAAGTGTATTTTCAAAAGAGAAGCTAGCCCCTCTGTTTTTGGTGCTATAAAATGAAAGAGTGAAGGTCAGAGATAAAAATTAGCAGCTTACTCTTCGATTAGAGGCACAAGAAGGAATACATTTTCTACGCCTTAATCTCATCAGAGACAAAAATATGAGAGATCAGAATCTCCTTCTCTTTCTAAGCAAAAAGCAAAGCAAAAGCGAATTGTTGATACAATAATCCAATGATGCAGTAACCCATGCTTGGCTCCTCTAATTCAACCCCTAATCATTTGGAAACACTCGAATTTTTCCTATTTCTCCACCAAATTATTATCTTAAAATTAAATCCGTATATCCTCGTGTACCAGAAAGAGGCTGTCTAGGAATCCCGATAGGGTAAAAACTGAACTTTTGGGGGTGACATGTATAGGGAAGATTCATAAGCGCAATCAATGGGCAATCTGCTGCATTAACATTATTGTGGACAGAGAAATATTGGGTTTTCATTATGAAGGAGGTGGACAAAGTTTTTTCAAAAAGGAAAGAAAAAGGCAGGAATATTTGTATTCTCTTTGAACGACACACCAGACAAAATCACACGCCCAAGAAACATATATACAAAGATACAGCTATAGCAAGTATATACACACACATATAAACACATATCTGTACCTAAATCTACACTTGCAGCAAACTAGAGGATGTGGTTAAGATGGGAAAATGCACCTCTTAACGCATACGAGAATTAGAATTCTTCTTTCTCTTGTTGAAAGGATTTCGTGGGCCCAAGTTGGAGGAAGTGGGGAGGACCAGAGCACGAGCAAGAGATGAAAAAATGGGAATATTAAAATGAAGAAGATGATGAATGAGAGTGACCCGTGGCTTTCTGGAACCAGCCATGTCGCAAAATGCCCGCCTATTCCGTAGTATGTAGCTCTATATATGATGTGAATTTGTATGTAACCATATAATTTGAGGCATTATATTGATTGCACAATCCTGTATAAAATATATAAATTTTAATTTATAAAATAGATTAATTTTTTCAAAAAAATCATATTCAACGTTAATTTAAACTCTAATCGCTTTTAATTTTATGTACTATAAGAATTAGTACTTGATATGTAAAATTGTAGTTGTGGCTCGAGATTATGAGTATGTTCGGTATGGCTTTTGTAAATTATAATTTGTGGTTTAGACATAATACGTAAACAAGAAGTGAATAAAAGGTGCACATACGGAATGGGTGGATAAAAAAATATTTTTCAAGTTTTCTCAAAATAAAGGAAGCTGTTACGGGTTTTCCAAGTCATCCCCCACGTGAGATATACGAATTGAATACGATTGCCACGTGATGGATGAACTGGATTCATCCTCCACGTGGTGACGAACTGATTTCACCCCTCACCACACGTTGTACAAAGTGATTTCATCTCGCCATGCGGCATATGAATTGATTTCATCTGCCACCTTGGCGGATGCTAAGACCGGCACTTTGCATCACTTCATCGCAGTTGAAACTAAGTTCGAAGTGATGACATCCAAAACGTGATTATCACTCCTACTGCAATCGTTCCACTTCAACCGTGTACTAGAAGATCTTTTATGGAAAGATCTCAAGAACAAAATCCTTATGACTGATTGATGGGACGTATAACAGACTCCAAATTGTCAAGTCATGCATTACTGTGTCGGGGCTTTAAATGAACCATCCACCTATGGATTGATGGATAGACACCTACGAGATGACTGTCGTAGATTTAGAGACACGTGTTCCATATCCAACGGTTATTCTCTGATTCATTCTCATTATAAATACCCACACTTGCATTATAGAAGGGGGTGGTCCCCAAAAAAGAAAGGAACACAAGTTTTTACATGATCACCATCCATACATACACCACCACTAAAAATACATTCCGATAAACATCATCGCCAGACGTTCCAGATTCCGTCTACCACCTCACTAACTTGACTGTCGGAGTGCTCTCAACCACTTCCACATCCATCGGAAAAGGTCACGAACGACTAACGGTGTGTTCCTACTTGCAGGAATGAGCTCACGTGTTTGGATTATTTTTCAGGGTCAACATAAGCCTTTTTAAAAATTGAATTATTTTACACCATGGTGTACGTAATGTCCAAGTGGCATTTTATCATTGGTTGGTGGGTGCCACTTGGACATTATGTACACTAAAATGTAAATCCTGATATATATGTAGTAAAACCCTTTAAAAAAATTTAGACGTTTTTTAAAGTTTTCAAATAGTTTTGGCTTCCAAAATACATCCGAAAGTTGAGCCTTAAATGTTTTCGTGCAACTTATATCATATTATGAGAATAACTCTAATTAATTGCATTAATTCATGAAAATTGTGTATTAAATTAGAGATTCAAATAACTAGCATAGACATTACTTGTTATTAATAATTATTATAATCGATTGGAATGGAATGAATTCAACAATACTTCGATTTTTAATCTCAAATAACCAGACATTGCGTCCCTGTTTGACACCTATTAATTTCTCTTTCTTATTCTTATTCTCATTCTTCATTTCAATCACATATTCTCCAAATAAAATAATATTACACACAAATCAAAAAAAATTCATCACTTTTCCACCACACATTCTCACATTAATCACTATTCCAAAATTTCTATTTCTCCCAAAATGGGTTTCAAACCAGGGCTGCATGTCTTTCTTGGTTTCTTGAGAATGTAAGCATTCTTGATCCCCAGAAGGTGAGGGGCGACTAGAGGTCAAATAGTATAAAGATGAGTTGGTCTTGATCTAAGAGATCTGCTGGTCAGCAAGCCTATGGACAAGTTTCGTGGCACATATATAAAAATCTACCTTATTGGCCCGAGCACATGACACAAATTTCATCTTTAAAGAGACGATGATATCTTTGACGAGGAAAACTTTGAAAATACTGACTAAAATTAGAACTTAAAACTCTTTGATTACACATAGGAAATCTATAAGAAAAAAAAAATTACAAAGAATCTTAGACAAAATGAGATACTATGGAACTGGATAGGACTTGTTAACACATGCATTTGTAGGTCATTGGACATGTCTCGGCCTCTTCAAGCGATGAGCAGACAAAGCTAACAATAACCAAACGACACGGTGTGCACGATCCACACGCATGCGAGCAATTCGGTAATCTCGACCCTGCAATCTGGAACGTATCAGCTTTTCTGTGCATCAATGGCGCCCTTTTGTGATCCACATACAAATCAGGTTTCACACTTGCTTCTTTCTTGCTAGACCCATTATCTGTCAAACATAATGTTAGTTCCAAAAACACCACCATCACTAACTGTTGCTTGTAAATGAGCCGTTATTAAAATCTCACCTTTAACTAATGACTTTTGCATTGGTAAAGGTGAAGTGCTTGTTTGGAAAAACTAAAAAAATTGACGTCAAATTCAATAATTAATTTTAATAATACATTTCATAGCATAAGCGGATCTACAGTGGGGCATGCCCCCACAATAAATTTGAAATTCAAGATTTTGCAATAGATTTTTCATGATTTCACACAAGATTTTACAATATTAATAATAATAAATAAATAAGTAAATAATAAAAATTCCTTAAAAATACTCAACTTTGCCCTCACAATGAAAATTTTGTTAAATTTGCCCCCACAACTCTACTCTTCTAGTTCCGCCCCCGTTTCGTGGAATTCACAACTTTCATCAACTATTATCAAAATCTACTAAATCTTTTATCACAAGTTTCGTCAAACAACCCCGAAATATCTTGTACTAATCAAGAACAAGAACAAGAACAAGAAAAAGAAAGAACTTTACGAGAGTGTAGCTTGCCAATTTGCCTTGCATGCATGACTAATGGAAGGAGGAGAAGTACTAAGCAAGCAACATAACCCTTCATCATTTTTCTTCTTCTTAATTACGTAGTTGAGCTCGTTCAATCCAAAACTCAAAACTTGTTGAAGACGAATTGCATATAGAACTAATAATATATATATATAGGCCCGAATAGGGAAGATAAAAATGTATTGAAGCAAGTCACAGGCAAAAGTTGGAGATGTGAAAGGTCACATGAAAAAGAGAGATGTCACAGGGTTTGAACCTTGTGAGCGATGGTGATGAACTTTGCATTCACACTTTTAGGAAGAAAGGTTGTAATGAACAAAGTTACTGACATCAACATCGCCTATATTTTTACGTGAGTTCTAGCAATTGCAGTATTAAATGCAGAGAACATTTCTCAAGTTCAAAATTGCGCAAGAGTAGTAAATTTGTTACTGTCTAATGTGAGTCTCATTAATGTTGTCAAGATATTTCATGGCATGTGACCCTTTTCAATTTATTCATCATTTTGTATTTAATACTGATGCAATCTTTGTGTAGTACTGAGAACTAGCTAGTCCTACTAGTAATATTTGGAATATAAACTCGACTCCACAAGATTAAGAAAGATTACTACATAAAAATTATCAATTAACGAGGCTACTTTTATTTCATTTATAAATCTAAAGCTTTTTTGCTTTACAAAAAGTACGGACCAAAGATGAAAAAAGATCCCACAAAATAAGATTGTATTTCTTTTGGGTTCATTTAGCCCGTGTTTGGTATACACTTTTAAAATTTATTTTATCTTTTTAAATTCATTTTCAATCCACATTCTCTCAGTAAAGTAATTTGTTGATTTCGAAAATATAAAATATCGAGAATATGAATGAATAAGTTTTCTCTGCCTTCTTTAATATTGATGCGAAGTTTAAGTACAAAGAAACGTTGAAACAATTCGATGCAAAAATAATAAAATAAAGAAGGAATAGTTATTGAAATATAAGGGCATGTTTGATTGAGCAAAATTTTCCCTAGAAAATAGAAAAGAAATTTCATCTTCCATTTTAGGCATATTTGATACACTAAATTTTCTTGGTTTCTTTCACACGGTTCCAATTCCTATGAAAATTTGGTGGGAATTGATTTTCCATTTTATCTTTTTTAATTATTTTTTGTAATGAAAACAAATTCTATCCCCAATTGTAACAAATTTTATCCCTTTTATAGATAATTTTCATGTAAAACAAAGTCAAAAAAATACCAAAAGATCCAAAATTTAATATTTTTCATGTGAAAAATTATACTAATAAAACACAATTAATTGACAATTCTTAGGAAAACAATTCTACGCAATTCAATTATCTGGAGTCCATTTTCTTTTCACTCAAATTCCACCCTTACAATCAAACTGTAGGAGGAATAAGATTATGATGTATTGTTATGATACAACGTTTGGCTCAATACCATATTAGAATAATGCACTAGTGTTTATAGTAGAGGTGGCGAACGAGCCACGAGCGGCTCGGGCATGTCAAAAAGACGAGCCCAAGCCCAAGCCGAGCCTGCTCGGCTAGTTTTTTACGAGCGGCTCGTGGCGACGAGCCGAGCCACCAGCATGCTTGTGGGCTTACTCTAATATTTTTTCAAAAAGGCTAATATCCTATAAAAAAAAAAAGCCGAGCCGAGCCGAGCGACTCGGCTTGGGCTCGCCGAGTACCCATTTTGGGTGAGCTCCGGGCACGAGCAAAGCTCGTGTGGGCATGTGCAGAGTCGGCTCGGCCCGGCCCATTGCCACATCTAGTTTATAGTAAAGTTACTTTTTGTCTACATATATTTGAAACTTAATTACCTTTCTCAAAAATATTTATGTCAAAACTTAATTCTTACATTTTGTCATTGAATACATTTATGTCAAAAACTTACTTTTTCACTTAGACGTAAATCTATTTTTTACCTACAAAGAATGACATACACTTTTCTTAATTTTGATTAATATTAAAACTTACTCATTTACTTATAAGTAAAAATTACTTTTATATATATATATATATATATATATATATATAAAAGCTTAAAAAGTAAAGTTACTTCAAGTGGGAATAACTTACCTTTCTTAATTTAAGTAAAAAAGAAAAAGAAACTCTTACCTACTTATTTATTAAATGTGATGCATCAAAAAAAATCTTATTTATAAAATTAATTAATTTATTTAAAAGTAAATTTAAGTATTGTTTGTTGGGAATTGAGACCAAACAATAGTGAAAGCATGTAGAGTCATGACGTTGTTCCAAATCACCAGATCATGTTCCAATATAAAGAGTGTGATCCAATGATCCAAATGAATTTGTACCAAAAATAAAATAAAATGTAAAGGCACATTGAAATCTATAAGTAGATCCTTTTAATTCAAGTTTCATTACTTTAAATCAAATCCAAAATAACTGAATCTTAAATTACAATTCTCGCCTAAAATTGTGTCAAAATAATTTTCAATTTTTTTTTAATTAGTTTTAGTTTTCGATATCATCCCGCCAAGAAGAGTACGGTCAAGCTTCAGTTCACCCACCAAAATTATTGTGTTACATTAATTTTATAAAGATTATTTTATTTTGAGACATAGACATCTATAAAATCTAATAGCAAGTGCAAGTGATAAAACCTGTCTTAAAAAAATTTATAACCACATATATATATGGCTTCATTTTATCTCCTTTAATTTCTAAATTTTCTACATTTTTGTAAGTCTCGAATTTCCTATTTTGCATGCGAGTATTTAACTTTTCATAATCAATTAAGATACTTGTCCAGATTTAAAAAACAGGAGGGAGAAAAACAGGGTGGTGTGGCATGTATATTAATTGGAAGCTTTTTTTTTTTTTTTTTTTTCAAACTGCTCAATCGGTCGTCGACACGTGGCAGCCCTGTTTTTGAATCTGCTCCTGTAGCATGATTCTTTCATAATATAAGTTTACCAACCACTACTTGATTAGTAATACAAATGTTAGCTTAAAGTAAATGCATCGGACCTTGATGCATGCTGCTGTCCTATGTCAAAAGCATGCTAAGACTATTTGATACGAACGGGGAACATCGGAGGTAAATTAGTATTTTGAACAAGATTATTTGACTACAATGTTAGTGTTGATTATTCTACGTTAGTATCAGATATTAAGCATTCTAGTTAATTTACATAAGAACTTTTGGCGTTGTTAATGTTGAATTGTCTCTCCTGTCTCTGTTGTCCATTGGAAGGCAGCCACTGATTTCCATGCATTGGTTTTGACAGTGAACGTCGTGCATATTGAAGAATAAATGACTTTGAAAAGGATGAATAATTCACCAAATTGATTGCAAACATTATACAGTCTCAAAGTTTTATTTTATAACATTTATATATAAGGATATAAATAAAAATAAAAACGCTGCTTAAGTCCACAGCTTGTTCTCAAACGATATTTAGACCTCGAAGAGATCAATAAACAAAGCAATAATATGAGATTTCAGAACTTTTTCTGGTTGTGTGTATCCGTCCTCGTTGCCTTTATAAGTGACGTCTATGTCACGTGCGAGGTTGAGAATTCGCATTAAAATTTCTCGAGAAGAGGAAGTTGGTCGGAGGAACTCTTCATTAACATCCTTCCATGCATTTGTAGCCATTTTAGAAAATTTATCGACAACAACTTCTTTAGTCACACCATTCTCAATCATGTATGATTCAATGCCGGTAGCAATTTGGCCCCTTTCCTTCTCAACCTTCATTAAGATATGATTTAGAAAAAGCAATTAGATATGAGACTTAAACTTGCTTGTATAATTGACGTTTTTGTATAAACAATTTTTATTTCATACCTCATAGGTGGCAATGTCATCAATAAGTCGACATATTATGGTGCTGGCCACAAGAATTTTAGGTTTATTGCTTATCCATTCAAAGTCTTCCTTGGTGACACGCTTGATCCCTAACAAGGATGTATGTGTGAGATAACAATAAGTGCTTGTGATCAAGGCATTGCTCATGTACTCAGAAAATGGTGGCAAGTATCCTTCAATGAACCACTTGGCTTCCACATAGTAAGCCCTCACAAGTTCTTTCAGCTAAAGCAAATTAATAGACGTTTCTATAAGTTAATAATTGCAATAAATTATATAAGATAATAAGATGCAACAAGAAAGGAATAAAATAGATATGAGTTACTGCTTCTTTTGCATAATAGATTGCGTAAGATCTTGCTTCCTTTGAAAGTTCTTCATCAAACTCCTCGTAAAGATTCAAAAGAGCACTATATATTGGTTTGATATACTCTGGTAACCGTTCAATTTCACTGATATCCCACCTTGGAAAAAAAAAAGACATTACGTTGATTACAATCGTGAATAAACAATTGCATTATGAAACTATTTTGTTTTCCTATTGTGAGTACTATTGAAAGATAGAAATATGAACCTTTGAATGGCCTCCGTAAAAACTTCAAGTTCTTCAATTGTACCATAAGCATCATATGTATCGTCTATTATTGATATCATTGCAATGGTTTTGGTGAACATGATTCGAGCAATTGAATATTGAGGTTCATAATAAACTCCCACAGCCCAAAAAAATGATTCTACCACTCGGTCTCTAGCATAAGGAAGCTTAGAAACAAAGTCCAACTCCTTCCACCACCTGCAATACATATAAGGAATTTTTATTCAATTGGTGTTCATGCACAAACATAGAGCTATCAGCGCTATTTTAAGAGCATTACCTTGAGACTTCGTAGAGATCTTGTTTAAGTAACATTTGCAGTGAATTATAGTCTAATTTGGCAAACCTCAACAGCAATTCATTCTTGGACTCATCTTCTTCGTAGATGGAGATAAAATTATGTGCCTCAATTCTTGGGATCCCGAAATGGATGGGTTGCACGAGGGCATGAGCTACTTGTTTCTCGATGGTAGAACTTAGATGTGGCGCCATGGATTTCAGGTTGTCTGTAGTGAAAGCAATTGCATTTTCTAGTATATCTTCTCCATGCACTCTTAAGTATGCTGCTTCGTATAAGCTCAGCAAGCCTCTTGTATCACTCTTAATATTTTCTTTGAATTTTCCATTCTCGTCTATGAATTTCTTAAAGATGCCACAAGATATACGGTAGCCATGTTGCCTCAATAAACGAAAATGAAGTGCAACAGTGTATAAGTCATACGCTTCATCTGCATAATTTGAGTTAAGATTGAAGAAGCGTTCTAGTAGTTCGTCAATCTCTTCTTCAAAATGATATGATACGCCCAAGCGCTCCAGTGTATCAATCAAATTCATAGTCTCCACCATGTCTTTTCCTTGAACTGTCAGCATGCTTCTCACTTCATTCTTTAACCCCTCAATCTCCTTGGCATATTTTTCTGCTAACTGTTCGGTTTTATAAGAACAACATATACAATGAGTATCCTAGAATCAAATTAATGTTACTAGCGACATATACTACGTACCAGGCAGTAATTTCCAATTAAATTTTCCCAAAGAATCTTCCTCAAACAATCTTCTATATACACAACAAAATTATATTTTAAACAAAAAAATCTTTTTCAGGACCTTTTCAAACAGTTTATGCTGAAAAATGTTACTAGTAAATCTAGGCAAATTTGAAGTTTCCATCCCAAATTATAAAATGAAAGGGTTTCCAAGTATATACTTTTTATTACAGAGACGTGCACCAGGAAAATGTACATATCTAGGGCCCATATAAAAAAGGAAGGGATCAACACCTTGGTATCAAAAGAAAATTTGATAAATTGTTCACCCCATAAGCTGGGAGAGAAGTTTGCGACTGGACGAACAATCTCTGTTTCACAGTTTGTGGCATTTTCAACAAGAGCTGGTGCCAGACTGATTCCAGCCATTCTAGTATATAGAATAAGAAGAAGTTATAATGGTATGTAGCAGAAGAACAATTTATATTAAAACTATAAACTCTTGCTGGTGAATCGGTGATGGACACTAAAGAGCTACTTCTATTTATAGTTGAAATGAATGGCGACTATGATACTCCATTCAATAGCATGTGGCTATTCGACTACTGTTCCATACATTAATGTTATTACTATTCTTCATTTTTGACTGGTTGGACGAGGAGGAATACAAACAAGTTTTATTAATCTCTTTCACCAGTTCCATACGTTAATGTTATTATTATTCTTCATTTTTGACTGACGTTTTCCCTTGAATTTAAGGATCACATACTTGGACAAGTATACGTATTAAAATGAAATATTATGGAACTGGACAATGAAATATTAAAATCAAGAAAAAAAAAATTGAAATTGAAATTGTGTTCGTTGATTAAATATGTCGTTGTCAATCTCTTTCGATTACCTAAACATTGAAATTGTGTTCGTTGATTAAAAACTCCCCACAATTGTTCAAAGTTTGTGCAAAAAAAATAAAAATAAAAATGGAGACAGTACATTTTAATAAAAATTGATAAAACGAACAGTTTTCAAACACCGAATATCAGCTTGAAGATTTATGGTCCTAACAAACAAGTTTTATTAGAATTGGTCTCTTGCCCCTAGCGTGTAGGATAAAAATTTCTCATCGGTGACGTAACGAGAGAACCTTAGTTATGGTTCCAACATCAACGGTGGAAAATTTTAATCCTGCTCATGAGGGACGAGAGACCAGGATAAGTTTTTTATCGCTTTCATCAGTTTAAATTAAAAATCATGACAAGATATCTTTATAGACAACAAAAGTCTTCATAATGGGCCAAATGTTACCTATCTTGTTTTAGAAACCGTAGATAATGTCAATACACGTGAATCTGACAATAAACCCTTGTACTGTAAACTTATAAGTAGACTTACATTCCTAAATATATTCGCCTAATTTACTTTATTACTCGTGATCAAAGAAAATAAAAGGTTATTATGTCAAAATAAATAACGTACTTTCGACTTTCACCATACTCGGAAAAAATATTTGAGCACAGTCAGGCATGTTACAGAACAAAAAAGATTTGCAAAGGCTACAAGCATTGCTCTCCTCTACATACAGTACACAGTGGCGGATCCAGCACCCGACGAGCCCCGAACGTCACGCGTGATGGGTCTGTTGGGAATAGTTTTTTTATTGACAATAGATAGACTTTTTAGGCTATATCATTTTATTTTCAAATATTTCTTGTAGCCCAGTTGGTTAGAACTTGCATGTTCATATTGGAAGTCTCGGTATTGTATCCCATTCCTACTAATTTATTGTGAAATATTTTTAGTTCTACAATTTTTACCAAAATTTAATACAATAGGGAGGGGATTTGAATATGCGAGCTCTCCTTAGGGTTATTGAAAACTTGACAATTATGGTACTTGTTGAATTTTGATACTAAATTTACTAGAATAATATATGTTAAATTTTAACGATTTTAATGTAATTGTAAAAATTCGAATATGTATACAAAACTTAGCTACAATATCATTTGTTGAATATTACTAATGTGTACAACATAATTATATATGTTCAGTTTGAACAAAGTAATTGTTATATTTAAATTTTAGACTTTGTTTGATTCTTTTTTTTTTTCAAAATACATTTTACTTTTTTCTTTTCAACCGCACATTTTTCAATAAAATAATATTATGTGCAAATTCAAAAAATTTCTTTATTTTTAACCACACATTTTCCATCAAATCACTATTTTAAAATGCATTTTTTGCAACAAAAAAAAAATGGCATCAAACAGGTCTCTTAATATTTTATTGCTGCCAACGATCGACAGTCGACGATCGATGGCCGCCCATACTGACTCAAAATTCTAAATTTGCCACGTCAGTACATGCATTGGATTAGTAGAGTTACAAATGCCCCCACAGGTGCCACTCTCTATCCTCATCTATCTCTCGCCCCGTTAGATTAATCACATTCTAGATAGTTTATACAGATATTTTGACACTGTTAATGTTGAATTTTCACACTTGTCTCTGTTGTCCAATGCAGGTTGGCAGTCCGTGATTTCCATGCATTACATTGAAGAATGAATGACTTTGAAAAGGATGAATAATTTAAAAAATTGATTGCAAACATTATACAATCCACTGTTTGAGTAAAGTCTACACCAGACTCAAAGTTTTAATTTTATAACATAAAAAAATTAATTAATATTTGAAGATATCACTTTGTCCCCAGCCTATTATCAAACAAAATTTAGACCTCAAAGGCATCAATAAGCAAAGTAATGACGTGGGATTTTAGAATTTTTCCAGGGTTTTGTATATTCGTTTTCGTTGCCTTTATAAGTTACGTTTATATTATGTTTGAGATTGATAATTCATATTAAAATTTTCCGAGAAGAGGAAGTTGATTTGAGGCACTTGTTCGCGAAAATATTTGTTCGTTTTAAAACCACCATAAATGTACGGTTTGTTAGCAAGTAGTTAAATTGATTTGAATCCAAGTATCGTTCCAACAAGGATTGATTAGTTCTAATTCTAATTACCATAACATAACCGAAACAATAAAAATTGAGAATGTTTGTTTTGATGAAATTATAACTAAATTAATGATAAGTATGCAAATATGAATGAATTAACTAACTATATGCAAATTAGTGATGAATGTAAATTGAAGTGTTTTCTAATATGTGATGAATGTACTAAGATCACGAATTCCTATATAATAATTTTTTAAACCTAGTTTTACACTTCGACACATGTTTGAAAATATTGAAAAATCAATGCTCAGTAATTATTTAACAATCTCTCTCGAGTAAAGTTAAACGTATTCTCATGTATGAACCAAACTATATTTTTTAAATGGATGCAATTATATAAGAATGCATGAGTTTTTATGAACACTTAAAGATTCACATAAGGCATAACGACATATTTCTATCCCCTATCGGACCTTATGATGATTTATATATGTCGAATTTATTTCCCTTCTCTTGAATGCATGAAATAAATCATCAAACTCACATAATTACGTGCACAATAATCATGGAGAAATTAAAAACATATAAATCATTCAAATATCCAAAACGTGTTTTTGATTGTCAAGAATGTAAAACTAAGAATCAAAAATCAAATTACATAGTTCATCATTTCTTAACACAAATAAATCTAGCCTCACATGGTGGAGAGAAGAAAATTAGAAAAACAATGAAAGAATGACATCACAGATTGAGTTCTTGAATTTAATCTTTGCTTCATAGTGTTGTTCTTCGTGTTCTTGCCTTTTTTCCTCTTTCAAAACCTTGATAAAACTCCTCCCCTCATTCTGGATGGTTTTAGGGCTTAAATACCATCACAAGATTGGTTTCCAAAGGTGTTTGAATTGAAAAAGGAAACCAAAAATTTCTCGCGTTGGAAGACAACCATGTGGCCGCGTGGTTATGAGCCATACGACTGCACGGCTCATAGAGATGAGCCATTTGAGGTCTTTGCACTCTCCCATGTGATCGCATGGAGAGTTCTATCATGCGACCGCATGGTTATACTTTTTTCCTACCAGAAATTTTTTAATATTTTAGTCATATTTTTCTCTCCCGATATCCGATTGCTATGATTCAAAATGAGATGAAAAGTTTACTCAAAGGGATACAAATATTCCATAAACATAAATTTTCAAATTCGAACGTCTTCTATACCAAAAATGGGTCTCAAACTAAGACTAAAAATTCGAAGCATAACTTTTTCTACTGAAAGTTGATATGTGAGAGTACTTCAACCATATTTCTTCCATTTGACTTCTTTCCTCCTCCAATTGATGCTCAACACTCTCAAATCTTCATCGTGAGATTGACACAACTTTTCACTATTTGCACTTGAGTCCTTAAACTTTGATTTTGCTTCATTTTAGTCATTTTTTGCTTATTTTTCTGAATTTTTATCACGTTCATTGTTATTAGCCTACAAATTACATAGAATTAAGCTATATTCACATTTTTACTGACAATTATCCATATTTGTGAACCAAAATAAGTCTGTAAAACGCACTTATTAGCACTCTTCATTAATATCCTTCCATGCATTTGTAGCCATTTCAAGAAAAATATTGACAACATCTTCTTTAGTGACACAATTCTCAGTCATATATGATTCGATGCCCCGGCAATTTGGCCACTTTTCTTCTCAACCTTCATTAAGAATCAAGTCCAGATATCGGATGGGTTGATCAAAGTATTTCAGTACTCAAAACCATCTATTATACTTCGAGTATTTCATTAATGGAACCATTCGGGTCTACGTGATTATTGGCACCAAACTCGAACCGAAATTGTATGTTTCAATTCAAGTTCGATTATGCCCATAACATTTTCTAAAAAAATCGTGAGCTTGACAATACAAATTATTTTTTCAATATCTAGCAAAAATAGAAGAAATAAAATATATCACCAAATACATATTTCAACACTTCTTTACTCCAATGCAAATATGTCACCAATTATATCCAATACCTAGCATAATGACATCAAATTTCGATTGTGGCTCTGCATGCCATACCTTAAGAAAGGTTTGTGAGACGTACATCGTGTAAAGTACGGTCAGAAATGACTATGAACTAAAACAATATTATTCGATTATTCAAATGAACAACTTGAGCCTAGTACTAGCTCGGCCTTGCAAACTTGTACTTGTTGGGATGGGGTCATTGATTTAGATTGAATAAATGTTAAAAAATAAGAATTTATAAAAAAATGAAAATTTTGATTTTAGAGTCGGGTACCCCACAGTTCCAATTCAAGAACCAAGAATCGATCGGATCCGGTTGGTTTTTTATTTTCTATTCTCGATTACGATTCTTAGACTCTATTTGGGTTTCTTTTTTAAAAAATCATTTTCAACCACATTAATTTTTCCTTATTTTTAATCACGCATTCTTAAAAGTCACTATTTCAAAATACATTTTCTCCAAAAACGAGAGTCAAATAGGGGCTATAACTTTTCCTTCTTTTTCAACCACATATTTTTCATCAATCTATTATTCCAGAATACATTCTTCCAAAATAATGTGGCTTAAACACACCCTTAGAGAACCCTAGATAAGAGACTTTATTAAACTTGCTTGTATATTTGACGTTTTGATTTCATACCTCATAGGTAGCAATGTTACCAATGAGTCGAGGCTGGCTACAAGAATTTTAAGTTTATTGCTTAGCCATTCAAATTCTTCATTGGTGACCCAAATGATCCCCAATAAGGATGTAGCCGTGTGATAAAAATAAGAGCATGTGATTAAGGCATGCTCATGTATACATGTTCGAATTTATAAACTTATAATCAAGTTTATTTAGAGCATGTTTGGTAACAATTAAAATCCAATTAAAATTAAAAATATGGTCGTTATTGGGTCTCACTCGTCTAATAAAAATCAACAATAACGGCTAGTTTTTCAATTCAATTAGAAGATTACCTTACGCAGTTTACAGAAGAATTGCTGGTGAAGATTTGAATTAAGGCACAAAATACTGCACCAAATCATCAAACAACGAAAGGGACAAATAATCAATAATCATAAACACGATTTCATAAAATAAAGATTAACCCACAAAGCAGGCAGACGTTAGATACAATTGGATTGTTACATTCGATAACATAGAATATTATAGAAAAGGAAAAGAGACAAACTTTGGGCAGCAAATGGGATGGAACGACTGGAGTTACACAATCCAAGAAGCATTCAAGGTTTGTAAGCGTTGAAACCTTGTCAAAAATCAACATCATGATTATTCAAACAGAGAAGAGAGAGAAAGACAGAGGTAGAGAGAGAAAGAGTTTTCACTGGTTCTCTCCCCTAGACAGAGAATTCCCAGAAGGAATGAGAAAACACAGAGAATTAAAGGGGAGAGGAAGAGAGAAATTAAAGGGATTCTCTTTCCCTTATATACCACTCTATAAAATAGAGATTACTATTGTTTGACGATTGGAAAATAACCACAAATCTTTTCAATATTTTTCTTTCCTCGTCCAATTTAATTCAACCCGTTTCCAGGAAAACTCGGACAACTCTGAAATCAAAGAACCCAACAAAACTTATAAATAAAATAGTCAGGAAAAAAAAAAAAAAGTCTTTGGTTTTCAAAACATTCTATGGATTTTCGTTTTTGGACAATGACATGAACTTTGTTTCTAAATATCTAAGACACTCCCTGCAGATTTTGCCCAAAATCTGTGAGAGAGAGAGAGAAAGAGTAAAAGCAAAGAAAATGAAGAGAAAACATGGAGCGTCTCCAGAAAATGAAATGATCTTTTTCAAGGTTTCAACGGAAACTCGAGAAATATTTCATCGGACCAGTGTCATATGCATACTGGTTTTCATCTTTCTGACAACAAATGGATCGTTTCTTCATAGAGTGAAAGAGTGAAACTATGACGATAACTGGGGCACTAAATTGTATGTAACTGATAATTAGGTGCAATATTCAATGCTGTGTGTGAAGAACTGAAGATAGGGATAGAGAGAGTAATCAAAGCAAGTAGTGGAAGATTTCTCATTTATGAACTGGGAATATTTTATTTGCCTACATAATTTTTGAAGAGAAAATTTTGATGGACAACATCGACTAGGGCTGCACAAAAAAACCGCGAAACCGCAAACTCATTTTGTTAGTTTATTTAGTTCTTATTTGTTTTGGGGTACATGTGTTTATTATGGGCTCACTGCATAATTGATATCCTTAGTACATTTGGGAACTTTTGGTTGTAAAGTACACGACATATTGATTTGCCATCATTCTATTTTGAATAATTTGAGTTTTGCGAGGCTGGTGTACCATGTTTTAAATTATATGTACTGGTTTGAGGAAATTAATTATTGTTTATGTGGTTTTAGTCCATATTGCAAAAGAAACTTCGTCAAAATTTTATAAGAATATGTCACCGTCAAGCATGTCATAGTCGCCTTGATGGTGGGACCGGCAATTAGCTGGTATCTACTATCGACGCACGGCACGTGTTAGGTCCATTAGAGTGATTCGGGACGGATTGTGTCATTTATCGCTGCTGCGCTATGCAGAGAGGCCGTGCGCAATGGCGAAACCTCGTTGTGCATGCAGTGTACGCAACCCTGCATAATGCCGCCCATGGATAGATAAAAAGATATATGCAATAACGATTTTGGTTAAAGATGGTGGTGGTTTGATTCTAGAGGAAGAGGAGTGATGGAGATGAGGTGGTGGTGGCTTTAGATCTTCTTGCCTATTTGACTTTGGAAGGGTGGTGGTGGAATTTTTAGATGTGTTTGAAGGTGGTGGTGACGGTGATGGTGACGATGACAATGACGGTGGCGATGGTGGCGAAGGTGATGGTGAGGTGAAGGTGATTGAGTAGCCGGTAGTGGTGGTGCTAGCAACGAGTGTGGTGAGGTGGCATGGTGTTCAGTTGGTGTGGGATGGGTCGAAGAATTTGTGACCAATTATTTGGATTATTGTGATCAACTATTGGTGTCGACGGTGGAATTGGGGTGGGGTTGGATGGTAGTTAGAGTGGGATGAAGAGTGTTTGTGACAAATTATTTGGTTGAATTGTGACCAAGTATCGGTGTCGGTGGTGGGATTGGGAATGTGGTGTTTGGTGTTTGTAACAAACTATTTTATTAATTTGTGAGCAACTATTTAATATGTAACCTAAAAATTCGATAACTTGTGACCAATGGTAATTTGCCACTAACTAATTTGATAATTCATGGTTGTGAAATAAGTTGTAGCCTATAAAATTTGTGATTTATGATGGATAAATAAATTGTGATCTATAAATTTTTTGATCTGTGAGTGAAAAATAATATGTGACCAATAAATAAGTTGTGATCTAGGAACGCAATTGTGGCCATAAATTGTATAATTGTGACCTTAATATATTTAATTAATAAAATATTTTAAATTATTTATTTATTACTTTAATTTTGGAATTATGAACTTGTTCTATTAAAATCGAATTGGCCTATACTCAAGCCCTACGATATGGTTTTTTTTTCCATTAATTTATTGGAGTAGTTTAATTGGGTTTCATTAGTCCCTTTGATGGCTTCAAATAAGAAACGAAATCTATTATAAGAGTTATAATTTATTATTAATTGTAGTGGAATTAATTAATTAATTTGGATGGAGAATTGCAAAATTAGGAGTTGTACAACATTCAATGAAATAGAAATTCACGAGAAATGATGAAATTTCCTACAATTTTTTTAAGAGCCATTATTCACACCACATTTTTTTTTTTTTTTTTCATAAATACACCCCGATTTTAATCTCATAACTAAGAGATTAATTATGACACATTTCAAAATTAAGAAACAAGGTTTAAAAATTCAAAAATCGGATATTAATTAAAATTTATTTATGAAATAATTAAGCAAAGATATATTTTATTAATTAAATATATTAAGGTATCAATTATACAATTTATGGTCACACTTACATACTTATATGTCACAACTTATTTTTCGGTTACATATTATCAAATTATTTAGTTACAAATTCTTATTCGATCACAAATCAAAAAATTCATATGTCAGAATTTATTCATCGATCATAAAATAAAAAGTATTATAGGTCACAATTTATTTATCGGTCATAAATCACGAATTTTATGAGTCACATTTTTTATAATGGTCACAAATTATCAAATTATAAGTTATTTTCGATCACAACTTAATAAATTATGAATTATAATCACATTTTTTAGGTCACATATTTTTCACTGGTCACAAAATTAACCAATTTATTGGACACAATTAACCAAATAATTGGTCACAAACACCTTACCCGTTCTATCCCACCCACGACAATAGCACCCATGTCATGACCACTACCTTTACTACCCGAACACCACAACTACCCCCTCACCAAACCACCAATATCATTACCATTTCACCATCGCAGCCAACATCACAACCACCATTATCCAAACACCACCAAAAAATTAGATCCAAAATAATGTTGTCGCACAACCAGGCCGCGACTTTGCAACAACTGCAACGCCGCCCCACCACCATCAATATCATAACGAACTTGCCAAACAGCCAATAGCACCACTATCTTGCTGCTGCAGCTAACATTACAACCACCACCAACCAAATACCAAGCAAGGATGAGTTACTTCATTTCGGTCAAGCAAGGGATGAATTACTTGATCTCTCGAAGAGCCTGAGCCGGAGGGGGTTTCCTCCTTTGGTCATAGTGACCAGCTTGCTTCATCTCGTCTAACCACTACTTACCGGCAATGAGAGAGAGAGAGAGAGAGAGAGAGAGAGAGAGAGAGAATAATTAAGGTTTGTAATGAGTTTTATTGGCATTATTAATATTAAATATTTGAATTAATATCTAATTTTTTGTATGAATAAACTTTATGTATGATTTATGAGATTGAATGTTAGAAATTCTAGTTCGATGTAATTATCACAAAAATATATTAATTTTCTCAGCCCAATGTGGGGAAACTTAACTGGACCAATTTTTTAATTCTTTTTGTACATTTCAGAATACGTATTTTGTCCATTGACCGAATTAATTAAACGATCTTGTCTAAACAGTTTGTCCCAGTTTCTCCTCTCTTCCAATAAACCTAAAATTTGATTGCAATTTGCAAAACAAATTGGCCACAGATAAGCCAATTTTGCACTCCTCTTTCTCTCCATATGTCTGATTAATTAGTAAGCGGTAACTCGATTATTGGATTGTTGAATTTTTCCATATTTTCGTTTGGTTGGTGGTGGACAGGTTTTTGAATAAACGAGATAAAGCCTTTGCCAATGTGTTCTTTTTTATTATAACTCAACGTTCTATTTTTTTTATGCATCGGCTTTGACCCTATTTTTTAAAATTCATTTTTAACTACACTTTTTATGAAACTTATAATTTTTGTCATCTTTTCAACCACACATCTTATCAACTTTTATCAAAATTTACTAAAAATCTAACATTTATCCAAACCACACAGGGTGTAATTAAGTTTACGATAGTGAATATCTTCTAAATATCAAAGAACATTAGGAGGGTGTTTGGTGTGGATTAAAATCAGATTTTTAGTGGATTGTGATAGAAGTTTTTGAAATGTATGGTTGAAAAGATGTGAGATCTATGAAAGATGTGATTAATATTGATTGTTTGACTTTGACTTAAATTAAAATCAAATTTTAATCCGATCCAAACAGACCCTAAAATTGCTTCGCACATTCAATTAAACCACGCGTCAATCAAGAGTGCCATACAGTTCTATCCCGACAAAAACTGGCAATGGCCATGTGTAGTGTAGAGAGAGTGATAAATGTGTTAATTAATAATGTGGTTTCACATTTCAATATGGTTAGTGGTTGCACTTTGTGATTAATGTGACGTTTTTTTTTTTTTTTTTTAATTTTTTTTTTCTGAAGTGGCATATTATTATTATTATTATTGAAATGTTTATGAAAATTGTTTTCCGTGTCTACCTTATTGGGTGTGGTGGTCCGACTACTCCGATCAGTGATTGTGTTTACCTTACCGGGTGCGGTGGTCCGGCTACTCCGATCAGTGGTTGTTACCTGCAAAAAGAGGTCGGGGCTTTCTCCCCCCTTGTACCTCCGACGTGAGAATTAGCTACCAGTTTAGAGAATGCAGGAATATAATATAGTGTAAGTTCAATAGTTCAGGGTTTCAAGAGTCTATACATTTCTCACCTTGGAGGTATTTATAGGCACATGTTGCAATGCATGTGTTCGACAGTTAATGGTGCCACGTGTTCTACGTAGTCCTTTCCACTTTCCCCACGTTCTAGCGTGGTAACCCACACTCGTCAAGCGGTTGGTTGTGTCCACATTCGCTGTTGGGTGGTTTTTGTCCTACTAATTGTCATTTGTATGGTTAAGTATAGTATTGATCTTAAGGTGGTAGGCGGTCTACGTGAATGTAGAGGGCCTTGTGGTGGTCGACGGCCTCATAGTGGTAGATGGCCTCATGGGGGTAGACAGCCTCATGGGGGTAGACGACCTCATGGAGATGGTAAGTATAGTATTGACCTCAAGGTGGTAGACGGTCTACGTGAACGTAGAGGGCCTCATGGTGATAGACAACCTCATGGGGTGGTAGACAACCTCATGGGGGTGGTAGACAACCTCATGGAGGTAATAGACAGCCTCATGGTGGTAGGCGGTCCATGTGAATGTAGAGGGCCTCATGGTGATAGACAACCTCATGGGGGTGGTAAACAATCTCATGGGGGTAGATGGTCTCATGGAGGTGGTAGACAATCTCATGGGAGTAGACAGCCTCACGGAGGTGGTAGACGGCCTCATGGGGGTATACGACCTCATGGGGGTGATAGACGACCTCATGGGGGTGATAGACAACCTCATGGGGGTAGACGGCCTCATGGAGGTGGTAGACGGCCTCATGGTGGTAGGCGGTCTACGTAAACGTAGAGGGCCTCATGGGGGTAGATGGCCTTATGGAGGTAGTAGACAATCTCATGGGGGTAGACGGCCTCATGGAGGCGGTAGACGACCTCATGTGGGTAGACAACCTCATGGGGGTGATAAACAACCTCATGGGGGTAGACGGCCTCATGGAGGTGGTAGACGACCGCATGGTGGTAGGCGGTCTATGTGAACGTAGAGGGCCTCATGGGGGTGATAGACAACCTCATGGGGGTAGACGACCTCGTGGATGTGGTAGATAACCTCATGGGGATAGACGACCTCATGGGGGTGATAGACAATCTCATGGGGGTGGTAGACAACTTCATGGGGGTAGATGGCCTTATGGTGGTAGACAACCTCATGGTGGTAGACAATCTTATAGTGATGCTCAACATGGAGTGAACATCAAGTTGTTCTCACCCCACTGAGCATATTATGAAATTGTTTTTCGTGTCTACCTTACAGGGTGCGGTGGTCCGACTACTCCGATCAGTGGTTGTGTTTACCTTACCGGGTGCGGTGGTCCGGCTACTCTGATCAGTAGTTGTTACCTGTAAAAAGAGGTCGGGGCTTTCTCCCCCGTTGTACCTTCGGCATGAGAATTAGCTAACAGTTTAGAGAGTGCGGGAAGATAGTATAGTGTAAGTTCAATAGTTCAAGATTTCAAGAGTCCATACATTTCTCACCTTGGATGAATTTATAGGCACATGTTGCAATGCACTTGTTCGACAATTAATGGTACCACGTGTTCCACGTAGTCCTTTCCACTTTCCCCACGTTCTAGCGTAGTAACCCACACTCGTCAAGCGCTTGGTTGTGTCCACATTCGCTGTTGGGTGGTTTTCGTCCTACTCATTGCCATTTGTATGGTTAATAATAGTATTGACCTCAAGGTGGTAGGCGGTCTACGTGAACGTAGAGGGCCTTGTGGTGGTCGACGGCCTCATAGTGGTAGATGGTCTCATGGGGGTAGACAGCCTCATGGTGGTAGACAACCTCATCGGGGTATACGACCTCATGGATATGGTAAGTATAGTATTGACCTCAAGGTGATAGACGGTCTACGTGAACTAGAGGGCCTCATGGTGATAGACAATTTCATGGGGGTGGTAGACAACCTCATGGGGGTAGACGGCCTCATGGAGGTGGTAGACGGCCTCATGGTGGTAGGCGGTCTACGTGAACGTAGAGGGCCTCATGGGGTTGATAGACAATCTCATGGGGGTAGATGGCCACATGGAGGTGGTAGACAATCTCATGGGGTAGACGGCCTCATGGAGGTGGTAGACAATCTCATGGGGTAGACGGCCTCATGGAGGTGGTAGACGACCTCATGGGGGTAGACGATCTCATGGGGGTGATAGACGACCTCATGGGGGTAGACGGCCTCATGGTGGTAGGCAGTCTAGGTGAACGTAGAGGGCCTCATGGGGGTGATAGATAACCTCATGGGGGTAGACGGCCTCGTGGAGGTGGTAGACAACCTCATGGGGATAGACGACCTCATGGGGGTGATAGACAACCTCATGGGGATGGTAGACAACTTCATGGGGGTAGACGGCCTCATGGCGGTAGACAACCTCATGGTGGTAGACAATCTTATAGTGGTGCTCAACATGGAGTGAACATCAAGTTGTTCTCACCCCACTGAGTATCTTGAATAATTATTAATGTCATCATGTATCAATTATTATTATAGGGTATTTAAATGGACGAAAAAACTATCTTGTCTTACAAATTGCATATAATATCCATACCAAAATTGTTACTTGTATACACTTAGTACACAACTTTCTCACATGTGTGTAGGGCCCACAATGTGACCTAAGTGTAGCATTTCTCATATCCATACATGTGTATCTGAGAATGACCCTTGTATTGTAAATTTATAGAATTAATGTAGATGTATATTCATAGATGACATTGTTGTTGATATTGTGTAAATTGTCAAAATTATAAGTAGAAAATATGTCGGAAAAATTTAATTTTATTTGTAACTAAAAAATAAAATAAAAGGTTCGGTGAAAATAAATAATGTGCTTTTGACCTTCACGGAAATAAATATTTAAGCTCATTCACGCATGTTACATAACAAAAAAGATATGCAAAGGATACAAGCATTGCTCTCCTTTACATACATGCATGAAATTAATTCCGAGTTACAAAAGCCCCACCGATGTGTCTCTCTCCCTCTCTATATTTCTTCATTTACATCCCCTTAGATTAAAAATCGATAGCTTACAAAACTTAAAACCAGATGGGGTCATCATTAGGCAATCAGATGAGATCCTAATGCTAAAATATCAACAAAGAAGTCGTACACTCATTCCACCCAAAGGCTACTAAATCTCATGCTTCCTATCAACACAAGTACGGAAAACCAAAAAACCTGATTCTAATATTTGGTCCCTATTGTGTGGTTCGGGAAAATATCGTTGGTTCTGGTCTTACCCGAACCAAATCCCATGAAGTAGTTGAAGTCATGGTGTTGGACGCTTAATTGCTTTAGCTAGGAATATGCGGCCCCCAAAAGAGACACCAGCGTCTCTTGATCCCTACCATTCTTGTTTGAGACCCACACATCGCCTTACATTTTATAAGTGGCCATACCAAAAGGAGGGAGAGAGATGCATTCTCCTTCCTTTCTTTTACTTTCAGCACTCCACCCGTTGTCGTCTTCAAGGTCCATTTTTGTGAATCATAATTGACGCTCGTTTTATAATTATGTCAAATACAGACAAGTACAAATTCATTAGAACCAAGTACATACCTTGAAAAGAATAAGACATGGTGTGGTATGTGAGAAAGCCTGTGTGCAAGTTCATTATGACACATGCATTTGTAGGCCACTGGACATGTCTTGGCTTCTTCAAGCGATGAGCAGACAAAGCTAACAATAACCAATCGACACGGTGTCCACGACCCATACAAATGGCGCCCTTTTGTGATCCACATACAAATCAGGTTTCACACTGGCTTCCTTCTTGCTCGACCCATTATCTGTCAAACATAATGTTAAGTTCCAAAAACACGACCATCACTTACTTGTGAATGAGCCGTTATTAAAATCTCACCTTTTAACTAATGATTTTCGCATTGGTAAAAGTGAAGTGCTTGTTTGGAAAGCTTAAAAAGTTGATGTCAAACTCAACAATTAATTTTAATTATACATTTCATATGGCATGAGCGGATCTACAGTGGGGTTTGAAATCCAGGATTTTGCAATAGATTTTTCATGATATCACATAAGATTTTCAAAAAATATAAAAAAAAAATCTTATAATTTTCAATTTCGCCCCCACAATAAATTTTTTTGTGAATTTTGCCTCTACGACTCTACTCTTCTAACTCCGCCCCAGTTTCATGGGATCCACAACTTTAATCAACTTGTATCGAAATTTACTAAAATTTTTTATTAGGAGCTTCTTTATTTTTCTTTTCTTCTTCTTAATTACGTAGTTGAGCTCGTTCAATCCAAAACTCAAAACTTGTTGAAGACGAATTGCATATAGAACTATATATATATAGAGGCCCGAATAGGGAAGATAAAAATGTATTGAAGCAAGTCACAGGCAAAAGTGTGAGATGTGAAAGGTCACATGAAAAAGAGAGATGTCACAGGGTTTGAGCCTTATGAACGATGGTGATGAACTTCGCATTCACACTTTTAGGAAGAAAGGTTGTAATGAACAAAGTTACTGATATCAACAGCGCCTATATTTTTACGTGACTGTAATTGAATTGGGAGGTCCAGCAATTGCAGTATTAAATGCAGAGAACATTTCTCAAGTTCAAAATTGCGCAAGATTTGTTACTGTTTAATGTGACTCTCATTAATGTTGTCAAGATATTTCATGGCATGTGACCTTTTTCAATTTATTCATCATTTTGTATTTGGAGCCCGTTTGGTAGAGATTAAAATCGGATTAAAATTGAAAAACTAGCCGTTATTGTTGACTTTTATTAGACGAATGGACTCAATAACGGCTATATTTTCAATTTTAATCGGTACCAAACGAGCTCTTAATACTGATAATAAAGCAATCTTTGTGTAGTACTGAGAACTAGCTAGTCCTACTAGTAATATTTGGAATATAAACTCGACTCCACAAGATTAAGAAAGATTACTACATAAAAATTATCAATTAACGAGGTTACTTTTATTTAATTTTTAAATCTAAAGCTTTTTTGCTTTACAAAAAGTACAGACCAAAGATGAAAAAAGATCCCACAAAATAAGATTGTATTTCTTTTGGGTTCATTTAGCCCGTGTTTGGTATACACTTTTTAAAATTTATTTTATCTTTTTAAATTCATTTTCAATCAACGTTCTCTTAGTAAAATAATTTGTTGATTTCGAAAATATAAAATATCGAGAATATGAATGAATAAGTTTTCTCTGCCTTCTTTAATATTGATGCGAAGTTTAAGTACAAAGAAACGTTGAAACAATTCGATGCAAAAATAATAAAATAAAGAAGGAATATTTATTGAAATATAAGGGCATGTTTGATTGAGCAAAATTTTCCCTAGAAAATAGAAAACAAAATTCATTTTCCACTTTAGGCATATTTGATACACTAAATTTTCTTGGTTTCTTTCACACGGTTCCAATTCCTATGAAAATTTGGTGGGAATTGATTTTCCATTTTATCTTTTTTAATTATTTTTTGTAATGAAAACAAATTCTATCCCCAATTGTAACAAATTTTATCCCTTTTATAGATAATTTCATGTAAAACAAAGCCAAACAAATACCAAAAGATCTAAAATTTAATATTTTTCACGTGAAAAATTATACTAATCAAACACAATTAATTGACAATTCTCAGGAAAACAATTCTACGTAATTCAATTCTCTGGAATCCATTTTCTTTTCACTCAAATTCCACCCTTACAATCAAACGGTATGAGTAATAAGATTATGATGTATTGTTATGATACAACGTTTGGCTCAATACCATATTAGAATAAGGGTAATTGACGCAAAACGTCCCTACCTATGGCGGGTTGTGTGGAAAACGTCCCTACGTTTGATTTTTTGGTGCAGAACGTCCATACCTTTGCATTTTCTTGCGCAAAACGTCATTTTCACCCATTTTTAACATAAAATGACCATTATACCCTCGTATATAAATAAGAAAACAAAAGAAAAATAAAAAATAAATTGCAATCTGCTTATCAACTTTTTAAAAATTACAAATTAGTCCAAAACTTATTAAAAATAACAAAAACACACCCTCTCTTTGATCTTTGAGGTTGAAAGAACGGCTGTATGCTCTTCCCTCTCTCTAGATTTGCAAAAAATGTACCAAAATTCCGAAAAAAATCGACCTCCCAAATCACCTGATCTTGGTATCATTGGAAAGCCCATAACATTAACATCATTTACCAACAACCATCAAGAAATTCCAGCCACAAAATCTCAAGAAATCGGAAAAAATATAAATTTGCTTGGGAAGTTGAAAAATGCCGGAAATCTAGAATCCGGTCAACTCCAATGCCGAAATCCACCCCTGACCACCTTCTCTTCACTAGATGCACATTCATGTGCCACCAATCCACCACAAAAACACCACATCAAACTAATTACTCAAAGCCTGTCACGACAGTTTCACCCTTACCTATGGAAAATGCGAAATCTGGCGCCGATGGTAGCATTCATGATCGCGAACCCCTGTTGGCTACTTCCCCTCATCCAGACGAGCCTACACATGGTAATATTTCATCCATTTTAGTCCTCCAACAAGTTGAATCTCAAGTTGCAAATGGTCCATTCGTTCAGCTCGCGAATCCGACAATTGTGAACTCGATTTCAAGCTCCGCCCAGTGCACTCATGGAGGGGGGCCAGCTAGACTAGACTCCTCATCACCTGGCCAGCCTATTCCAGTTTTGGGTCTTCACCAATTTGATAAAAACCAAGTTCGATTTATTGTTGCCATGAGAGGTTTTTTTCGAAAAATTAGGGTTCGATAATTTTACCTCTCCCTCACTGCTCCAAGTACTTAATTCAATCGGCTGTTTGGTTGTAATGCCACGATCGGTGCCTGGTTCGAAAATTCCCAAGTTTAGCTTTGAGGGTGGAGGTGGTGGAGGGAGGTGGAGGAGAAGAGGGAGGGTGTGTTTTTGTTATTTTTAATAAGTTTTGGACTAATTTGTATTTTTTAAAAAGTTGATAAGCAGATTGCAATTTACTTTTTATTTTTCTTTTCTTTTCTTATTTATATATGAGGGTATAATTGTCATTTTATGTTAAAAATGGGTGAAAATGACGTTTTGCGCAAGAAAATGCAAAGGTATAGACGTTCTGCACCAAAAAATCAAACGTATGGACGTTTTCCACACAACCCGCCATAGGTAGGGACGTTTTGCGACAATTACCCATTAGAATAATGCACTAGTGTTTATAGTAAAGTTACTTTTTGTCTACATATATTTGAAACTTAATTACCTTTCTCAAAAATATTTATGTCAAAACTTAATTCTTACATTTTGTGTCATTGAATACATTTATGTCAAAAACTTACTTTTTTACTTAGACATAAATCTATTTTTTTACCTACAAAGAATGACACACACTTTTCTTAATTTTGATTAATATTAAAACTTAATTTTTTTACCTATATATATATATATATATATATATATATATAAAGTGGCTATTAAACGGAATATGTTGGTTTAACGGAAAAACTAACGGAATTTCTTGTTTTTAACGGAAAATCTTTTTTCACCACCCCTACTTTCAAAATTATAATTAAATAATAATAATAATAATAAATTAGCTTTTGATAATTCTTTAAAACTAAAATATCTTGGAGCTAACTTATCCGAATCGACTTTTTCTCGAATCTGATTTATGTATCTAATTACGATTTATCCAACGAGACCAATATTCATATATTTACGATAACTCCGTCAATATCTAAATATTTGACACAAATAAAATATAATTTGATAAATGTATTATTTAGTCCCTAACTTTCAAAATATTAAAATGTAGTATATAAAAATTGAATTATATTTTATGAAAATTTTCGGGGTATCACATTCTCACTCCCTTAAAATATTTTCGTCCTCGAAAATTTACCCGTCACTTACCAATACTAAGTCTAACACATGATATACATATATTATTGTAATACATATCATACTTTAGCGATAAAATAAATTGCATTATTACTTAAAAAAGAGTAAAAACTTAAGTCATGCAAAAAGTTTAAGCCTCCGTTTGTTTCTCATTAAAAACCCATAAAAATGAAAAATATGACCGTTATCCATCACATCAATCTATCAATTTTGAATTTATATCTCTTGTGTGGGGTCCAATAACGGATATATTTTCATTCTCATTCTACATTAATGAGAATCAAATGGAGTCTAAGTAAACTCATCTTCTTACTCCTTAGTTTTCTGTTTGTGATTTTGAGTTGGAAATGATAGAGAGAAGCACTTTATTTAATTATTTATCAATTACATAAACATTACATCATTAATTATTTAATTAACCAAAAAAATTGCATCTTTATTAATAACAAATTAATTCTTAAACAAAACTATTAAATATAAACTAAGCAAACGTGCATTGCACGTTGCTTGCCCCTAGTATATGTATCCTAACTATACTAAAAGAGCCACTTCTTCTAACACTGTTGATGGACACTTGTCGACGTTTCCTATCGTCAACCTGGACGGCGTCTTTTGGTTGTTTCTTCCTGGACTCGATTTAAAGCTTCACGTTTGAAAGACGTTAGGTTGTTGCTTGATTTAAATCCTAACTATAACCTTACCTCAAGCTCAACGCACTGCCAACTTAGGTGAATCATCCGCGAAAATCAAAACCTCATCTGCCAAAATAAAAACCTTTCTTGCGTAGGATAAGCAAAGCACGTTCTCGGAAGGAGAGGGTTTTGTTCGGGAGAGTACAGATAAAGGTTTGTCTAATTTTTTTTTTTCATTTTCGCTTGACACCGTGTGTATTATATTTAAAGAACCCAAGTGTAATTTGTTGAAACAGTAGATATTGAATCACTGCATATATAACTCCAGTTTTTTCACCCATTTTAGAATTATGGAGAATTGTGAAACCTGTAATGTGTTTGTATGGTGGTTGGAGGGATATTGGGTAGAAGAAGATTGGTGTTTTATGAGGGGGTAAACAACAGACCCTTCAGCTTCTTTGAATGGAGTTATGGGAGTTAAATAAAGGCAGTCTTTGCAATAATTATATAGGTTTGTCTGTTGCTCGTTTTCCGTCTCTTAATCCATATTTGGACTAAATTTCAATTTCCCAATCGGTTTATTGCCTAAACTAATTAGGTGGAGTCCTTAGATGGCATATGTAATTCACTAAACTAATTAAATAGAGTTTTTACATGGTATATTTAATTCACTATTCACTACTAAACTCTATTAACAGCCTTTGATCTTATTTTACTTCGATGCTGGAAACAAAACTCTGGATGTCTGGTTAGTTTTATATACCATGACAAATTCCAAATATAATGAAGTATTGCTAGAGAGAATCTCTGCTAACTCCATTAATCCAAAAATGAATGGCAGCCAATTATTAGCACATGCCGCCGCCACTAATCATTAGAAGTCTCTAATATTTGGCTTCAATATTATTAGTTTTCCCATATCTAACCAGCCTGTTTTTTTTTTCTTTTTCCATATAGATGTTAGATATCGTCTGATTTCTTTGATACAAATTTTAGTAGCATCAACTCTCAACCCACCAAAGAAAAAAATAGTAACTGCCTTTTGTTTTTTTTACTGTTTTCATAGAAATTTTGAAGTATTTGTAACGGTGTTCATTAGTGAAATAGTTGGGGATTAAATCAATGATTACTTGGGGTTAGGATGAGTTCATAGTTTGGCATTGATTTTTTCTCTTCTCTGTAGCTTACTCATATCCCGTTTAAATCTTTTTCTCCCAACTTTGGTTCCTAAAGTTTATTAGGTATTTGGTAAATGTGTATTGTTACACATGGTTCTCATATAGAGAATTAAAGCAGGTAGGAGAAGCCTTATTTGATGAAAATTGCCGTGTGTTTAAATTTGGTGAATTGGAGATTTGTTGTTTGTGCTTGTTTATGTTTTTTTTTTTTATACTCATTTCTAATAGTTTTTTTCTATATTTAGTTATATGGTTTATGGATGCCTTCAATGATGCTGTTGAAAATTGTGAACTACGAAAAAGACGTCGCAGAGAGATTTATAATAAAGCAAAAGAATCTCGAAATTCATGCCGTAGGGAATCATATGCCAGATCACAAGGTGTGCGTGATGCACGACGAGAATTGCATGCTCGAACACCATCAATTTCATCTACACATAATCGTGATCTAAGAAGAAAGACAATACTAAGAGGTATTCGTATAAAGTTTACTTCTGATGCTTCTTGAAGAAAAATCATTTGATGTATTCAATCAATATAAATTGCAATAGCTAATGAAATGATGTTAGTTTATATTCTACGTTGTCCTTCTACCTTTTGTAATGCATATAGAATAGTTAATCGTTGTAGATAAATTTCGGTATAGTTAATCAATGTATATAGCTTCAGTTATGGCATCTTGTAGATGCCTGTTTTATTTTCTTTTTTTTTTAAGATAGCCAATTTTCACCCTTTTTTTTCAATTTGTAAACGTGTAGAGCCTGGTGGACCTATTCAGCTTGAACTTCAAGGTGACACTGGTAATCTTCTACATCGGGATTGTTTTGAACCTCAAACAGGTAACTTTAGTAATTTCCAATTTCCATTTACCCGTCTTTGTCGTCATGCTATTAATTTTATAAGCTATTTTCATCACGTATAAGTTAATACTATTTCTATTTGTTAATATTAATGACATTCAGTCTGCCTATGAAGGGGCTCAGTGTGCCTATGAACAGGACGAAGTTCAATCTGATAAAGGTACGCAAAATAATCAGCAAGCTACAAGTTTTAACTTGCAAGATATTGGTACTGAACCTCATGTGCTTGTACAACCAACAATTTGTTTATATTGTGGAGCAAAAAAATTCTATCGAGAGAGTAAGGGTTTTTGTTGTTCAGATGGTAAAGTCAAATTGCATATACATAGTATACCTGATGAATTATATGAGTTATTTATTTCAAATTCAATTGAATCATTGAATTTCAAAAAAAAATGTAAGAAGTTATAACAACCACTTTGCATTCACATCTTTTGGTGTTAAGTGTGACAAAGATTTGTGTCAGATGTATAAAGGCATTTATACATTTAGAATTCAAGGACAAGTTTATCATTACATAAACGAACTATTACCATCTGACAATAACCCCACTTATTTACAATTATACTTCTATGATACTGAAAATGAACTATCAAATCGATTAAACCTTTCAGATAAATTTTGTGCATCGACTTTGCAGACGTTAATTGATATCCTAGGGATTAATCCATATTGCAAATTCTTTCGTTCATTGAGCAATGTTGATAGTTTACATGCATGTCGAATACAAATAAGATGTGATGCGGGTCTAGATCAAAGAGTATATAACACTCCAAGTGCTTCACAAGTAGCCACAGTTTGGGTTGATGATGATCCATCTGCAAATATCAGAATTCGTGATATATCGATTTATGGTCACTCTGGGGATTCACATAGAGTGCATTATTATTTTGGTTGTTATGATCCCCTCCAATATCCATTGCTTTTCCCTTTTGGTGAATCTGGATGGCATGAGGGTATTGAAAGAGTTAAAAAAGAGCAGTTTTATTCATCTACCGAAGACACCATTTTAAATATGAAGAATATAAATTCTGCAAATGATTTGATTGAAAGAGAAAATGAAGGTTAATAATGTTAAAACTTATGTTCCATTCATTTTTACTTTGCCGAAGTTATTGTGACTTTCTTTTTATTTTTTTCCATTGTAGTTATGAAAAAGGGGAAGAACAGATCTCATGTGTCTTGTCGTGAGTATTACTGCTACAAATTACAAATTCGAAATTCAGGTAATTGTCTTTTACTCCATGCTGGTAGGTTATTCCAACAGTATGTTGTTGATATGTATGTCAAAATTGAAACCGCCAGATTAGATTACTTTCGTAATAATCAAAAACGTATACGAGCTGAACTTTATCAAGGAATTGTTGATAATGTTGAAATTGGTGAGAGTAGAGGTTATAAAATTGGTCGATGGATTATTTTACCATCTTCGTTCACTGGTGGTCCTAGAGATAATAAAAAACGATATATGGATGCGATGGCGTTAGTACAAAGGTATGGTAAACCTGATGTGTTTTTGACAATAACTTGCAATCCTAATTGGCCCGAAATAAAACAAGAATTAAAACATAATGATGAAAAACAAAATAGACCTGATTTGCTTGTACGAATATTTAGAGCTAAGTTGGAGGAATTAAAAATTGATTTGCTTAAAAGACATATTTTAGGATCTGTTGCTGCATATATATACGTCATTGAATTTCAAAAAAGAGGCCTTCCACATGCTCATTTTTTATTGATTTTAAAATCTGAATCAAAAGTTACTTCAGTTGATTTGGTTGATAAAATTGTTTGTTGTGAGATTCCAGACAAAAATATTTACCCCCATTTATATCATATTGTTGTGAGGCATATGTTGCATGGTCCATGTGGATTATTAAATTCGAAAAAATTTTTTTGCATGACAAATAATATATGCAAAAATAAGTATCCAAAAGAATATACAACAATAACTTCACTTGGTAATGATTCATATCCACGATATAGACGACGTAATGATAGTCAAACAGTTAAAGTTAGAGGACATTTTTTAGATAATAGATGGATTGTACCTTACAATCCTTATTTAACAGCTAAATATGATTGCCATATCAATGTAGAAATATGTTCAACTGTTAAAGCTGTTAAATATTTGTATAAATATGTTTACAAAGGACATGATCGAATTTCTTTTTCCATAAATGACAATCAACATAATGTTGATATTGATGAAATTTCAAAATATCAAACTGCTAGGTGGATTTTTCCACCTGAAGCGATGTGGAGAATTTACGGATTTGTATTGTCTGAAATGTCTCCATCAGTCATCTCACTACAATTACATCTTGAAGGACATCAACTAATTACATATAGAGACACTGATAATTTACAATCAGTTATTAGTAGAGATTATACACAAAAAATGACGTTAACCGAATATTTTCGTACTAATATTACAAATGAAATAGCTCGAACGCTTACATATAGGGATTTTCCTTCTTATTTTGTGTGGGATGCAAATGGACGAATTTGGACTCCTAGAAAGCAAAAAAATGTAATTGGTAGAATAGTCACGACTAATCCATCTGAAGGCGAAAGATATAACTTGCGCCTTTTGTTAAATCATATTAAAGGGTCAACTTCTTTTGAAGAATTAAGAGTCGTAAATGGTACATTAACATCTACTTTTCGTGAAGCAGCTCTTTTACATGGTTTATTAAGTGGAGATAATAATTGTGAGTTATGTTTAGCAGAAGCGACTGTTTATCAAATGCCTTCTTCACTTCGTAGATTGTTTGCTACCATATTAACTTTTTGTAGTCCGAACAATCCTCAATTATTATGGGATAAATTTAGAAGTTATATGTTTGAAGATTTTATACAACAAGGTATGTCATTTCATGATGCTGAAATAAATGCATTACAGTCCATACATTCTATATTAGAACCCTTAAACAAAAGTATAAATGATTACCAATTAGTATCATTTCATATAAGCATTGAAGAAGACGAAACATTGGCTAATATGATTTCTGAAGAGCTTACAAATGCTGGTAACCAAAGTAACAATTTTGATACTCATTCTTTAAATAAAGAACAACAATATGCTTATAATACTATTTTACACCGAATCTTAAATGATGACAATGGCATGTTTTTTGTCGATGGACCTAGTGGAACAGGTAAAACATATTTATACAAAATATTATTGGCAACAGTGCGCTCAAAAAATCTTATTGCTATAGCTACAGCTTCTTCTGGAGTAACTGCTTCTTTATTACCAGGTGGTAGAACGGCACATTCTAGATTTAAAATTCCTTTAGAAATAAATAATGATGTTACTTGTTCAATTAGTAAACAATCTCCATTGGCACAACTTTTTAGAATGACTAAACTAATTATTTGGGACGAGGCACCAATGGTAAATCGTTGTACCGTCGAGGCTTTAGATAAAATGTTAAGAGATATACATGAAACAGATGTACAATTTGGTGGAAAAGTGATTGTATTAGGCGGTGATTTTTGACAAGTTTTACCTATTATCCAAAGAGGAAAAAAAGAAGATATAATGAAAGCGAGTTTAGTTTTTTCATATTGTGGCCTTATTTTACCCGTTTGCCATTAGTACAAAATATGAGAGCTCAATTAGATCCATTGTTTTGTAATTATTTACTCCGAATTGGGAATGGTACAGAAAAACAACACTCATGTCAAATGATTAAACTTCCACCAAATATAACATTATATTTTGAAGATGAGTTCCAATCTTTGAAGCATTTGATTAACATAGTATTTCCAGATATAGAAAATTATATGAAAAATCTAGATACCATGATCAATAGAGTCATTTTAACACCAACAAATGAATGTGTAGATCAAATAAATAATATTTTACTCAAAGAAATTTCTGGGAATATATTTACATATTACAGCTTTGATGAATCTATCGATAAATCTAAACAAATTATACAAGAAGATTTTTTAAACACACTAACTCCAAATGGTATTCCACCACATGAACTCACGTTAAAACAAAATTGTCCCGTTATGTTACTTCGAAATATTAACCCATCTGAAGGTTTATGTAATGGAACAAGACTTGTTTGTCGAAGATTTGACAAAAATGTGATTGATGCAGAAATTGCTATTAGAGAATACCGCGGAAAACGAGTATTTTTACCTAGAATTCCATTCATACCACTTAAAAGTGATAAAACTTCTATTCCTTTTAAAAGAACTCAATTTTCAATCCGTCCATGTTTTGCAATGACAATAAATAAATCACAAGGTCAAACTTTGGATTTCGTTGGACTTTATCTTCCACAATCTGTATTTTCTCATGGACAATTATATGTTGCTCTGTCTAGAGCCAAAACAAGTAAAGCTATTAGAGTATTGATTAAGCCATCAGACAAATTTACTACACATATTAGATGTACAAAAAATGTTGTCTATCAAGAAATTCTCGGTTTCATAACCTCTTCATAGGTAATACTGTGTGAATTGTATGGTTTATAAAAATCATTTTTCATCATGATGTATGTGTTTTACGTGATCCATAAATAATTGAGTTTTGTCTTACTAATGATAATAATACCTGTTATACTAAATCAATTCTAAGGAGTATGTCATTGAGTTGGATCTGAGAGATTTTGTATGGCCTAAATAGTTTTGCAATTGTTTCTTTGAACATTTAATAGTAGAATAATAGAAATAGAGTAGTTTAAATTCATAGAAATTTTGTGTACAAAATGTACGCCCTCTGTTAATGAAGCCGATACTATTTTTAAACCAGTCAAAGTCCTTTATTTGTTGTTGTAGTTAGCATGACTAAGAGGATATTAGGATATTATTGAGAGTGAGAATCGGGACGGCACTTGATAGAAAATTATACAGCTATCATTTTGTTTATCCTTTATGACAATTGCTAAACATTATGTGAGATAAGCTCAACTATAGAAATTTTAATTTCTGATCCTTCCAAAGTTCAGTATAAATAGTAGACGCTGCAATTTAACTAAAAGTCTTCCCCTCATCATTTTCATATCTTTAGTTTTCTGTTGGTGCTCGACTTTACATTAAGCTGAATATTACATAATATGCCATGTTCTTATATATTTGTAGTCCCATGATCAGGAAATACTCTTGGATAAATTGCCGGGGATAAGACTACAATCTTCAAGGTATTATGCAAGTCACAGGTTCTTTGTCAGATTTAGTAACAAGAAGTTTTCATTTCTTCAGTAATTGCTGTATTTGTTGCTCTTTAGTTTGTTTTCTTTGCATTTTCTTCTCTTGTTTCTTCTTGATCCATTCTTTTTCTTCAAATTAGCATACTGGTGCCAGCATTTACTGTACCACAACTTCAAGAAACCATGTTTATTCTTGAAGAAAACGCTTCACAGCTGAATGTGAGTTCAAATTGTGTTCTGCAATTCCTTTGGATTACCTCCCAATTGGAATTGTATGATTCAAAACAAGCTTTAGCAACCGAGATGTATCATTCAAAACTTTATGACTATCTATTAATTTGTCTAGCTGATGGTAAGAATGAATTACTTGTACTTAGAGAACGTATAAATTCATTGTCTAGCTAGCTCAAGAGATAAATGTAAAATATGATGTTATAACGTCTACAACAGAGGAACCTGACTTTTGTAGAACAGAAACTGTATATTGAATAAGGATAAAGAGGTCATTGAGAAAGCAATTAAAATGAAACTAAATGTGATTTCTTTTTTTTTTGTAATAAACTGTTTAATATGCCCATCTTAGAGAATGATTATAGACCTAAATTTTTTTACCTTGCAAGAGCATGCATCCCATGATATTGCTCATAATTAGGCCTGTGAACCAAATACATACTGATCCATATTTGCTTGCCCTTGGCTAATAACGTTCTGTAAATATGGTGGAAAAAAACAAATATATATTTAATGATGGTAGTTGTACTGCTAACAAGTACATCTTCAACTAGCATCCCCGGTAGACCATATCATTTTCTTTCTTTTCACTCCAAATTAAAGAGAGAAGAAAAAAAAAATAGAACCGATTACGTTATTTCTACTGTTTATTTTTTAGATCCTACATTTCTCGAATATCCTATTTTGTTATATTATATGAATTTATGAACTAATATGATGGCTTGTTTGTGTAAAGGCATTTGAGAACTATAGCGTAAAAAAGTAGGTTTCAGTTCGCGTATTATTTCCAAAGCATGTCCACTATTACTTGCCATAAAGTGCACGTGTATGTACTTCAATTATTTGATCTTCAAATTAGGTTGAATTTGGCCAAGTAATTGATTTAAAATACAATTTGTTGTGTACTTTTAGTCAGCTTTCTCCCTTAAGGCAGAATGTCTGCTGTGGTTATGACAAAAATGAGGCTGTAATAAAAAGTAAGCTATAGGCTGGACTTACTATTGCCAACATAAATAGTTGGAGAGATGGTTATGTTAAACGACATGAGTAAGATGTCTTGATCTCATATATGGAGAGAACATAAAATACAATTTCGATAATATCTCACTACATTGATGAACCCAATGCTTTCTTGTCAGTGCAAGCAGCAAAACTCTAATTTTGTTCCTGCATTCACTCAAAGAGTATTTGTTCGCCAAGTTGGAATTATGAATAATCCCAAATCGTTGTATTCAATAGCTCGTTCAGTACAGCCACTAGAGACATCAGCATTGGAAAACATTAACTCATAAAGGAATATCATTTTGTGCATGCTTCTAAATTTTACCTATTGTTTTTTTATTCTATTTGTAAGAGTTAATTACTACTTTTATTTGTAGCTTGGAAATATTTGCTTAGAATAAGTGCTATTTATGAATTCTATTTTTTGATAAGTTTGGATCTGTCTTTTTTTTTTCTCTTTTCCTGGAGACACCCAGTGGAATAGGTCTATGCTAAGGACCCTGTGCTTCCAAAATTCCGCCCCGATGAGGTTCTTCTTTATCTTCATTTTGGATAACAATGTAACGAATTGGTGCATAATGATGTTGTTAGAGCAGTATTTAGGTAAAGCTTCTCTATTTTTCATTCTCATGTCTTAGTTAACAGATTTATCCTTCAAGTAAAAATGATAGTTTTTTCAATATAAAATTACAAGGAAAAAAGTGAAATAAATAATCGAAAAAATAGAATCAAAATTTCCACAAAAATATTCATTTTTCTGTCTATAAATCAAAACCCGTGAAAAGTGAACGTACATATCTGAGGAAAGAAATTTTCAATTTACTTGTTAGCTCTTTGTCATCGTATACTTATCAAATCAATTCTATATACACAACTTCTTCTACCAAAAATACAACAAGAAAATATGTAGGTTGTCCCAATAGAAAAATACAACGTTGAAATTTTGACTTTTGAAATTCCTGATATTACACTTTTTGTGCTGTCTACATTGGTTTTTTAACCTGCAGCCATTTTCCTGAAATTAGTACTAAGTACAAATACTATTTTATTATGTGCCTTACCTTATCTTTATCCTGTATAATCAAAAATATCTACAAAGAAACTTTTCCATTCATATATATAGATATATATAATCCCACTTTAAGCACACGAGAATTACCAGAACAAAAACACGGTATGTATACATTTTTGATATTACTTCACTTTCTTCATTTTTCATAATTCTTTCTTTCTTTTCTTCATAAATCCAGTGACCTGAACAAAAATGGGAGGATCTTACAAATTGATTCCAGAAATTAGTCCTGGTCAAAGAAATTGGGAAGCCAAAGTTGTTGTTGCTGAGAAACAATCTCTCAAAGAAGCTCGAAACAGTAATACCAAATACTAAAACATGGTTTTGATGGATTTTTGGGTAAAAACTATTTGGTCAAATTTATATAATATACATCCTTTCTATCTAAACAAATATATTTCAAGTAATATTCTTATACCATTATGTTTCTTATCTGGTATAGGGAAATACAGTCCATGCAACATTGTACGATGGAAATATTCCAGCATTTGAAGATCAGTTGCTACTGAGTAAAACCTACATCATTTCAAATGCCATTGTAAAATATACAAAATCTGAATATAAAGCTCTCAATGGTGACTTCCAATGGACAATAACAGGAAAGACTCGTATCCAAGAAGTAAAGGAAAACAACTTGGAGTTCCTATTCTCGACATACAGATTTACTAGATTTGATGAGCTCGAAAAATATATGGATTCCAATAGTGACATAAGTATTTCTTCTCATTTCTATCTCAAATTTCCTTTTCTGTACCTTATATTATTGTTTCATCTTATTCATGTATTATTTATTAATTTCTTTCCTTCTTTTACTTTGTATGGTTAGGTATACTTGCTGTTGCTATTGATATGCGCCCTAAAATGCTTATTCAAACAAGAAATGGAACCCAAAGTTATGTGCAAGATCTGATACTAATTGATCAAAACTTCAATTCAATAACTCTAACAATGTGGGATAATTATGTGGAAAGAGAATGCATTCTTCTTGCAGAAAAACTTGCTGTTAAACCGGTTGTCCTAGCCAATCGGCTCAAAGTGTCATCTTTTAATGGTAATCATATCATTTTTTTATTAAACTATTTTTTTCATGTCATAAATTAATATAAATTTATACAATATTGCAGGCCTTACCTTATCAACAAAAATAAATAGCACTTTTTTTTATAAATGTTCAATTTTACAAAGTTGCAGAACTCAGAGCATGGTAAAACTAGGACATTATATTTTATATTATCTATATATTATTATCTTTTATCTATTCATTTTTCAATTAATATAATTGTAGGGTGGATACACACACTGAAGAACTTAATTAATTTACATTAGAAAAATCATGCTGTGTGATAACACCAACAAAGTTAACTCCTCCAACTCAAAAGAAACTTACTGAAATACAAAATATGAAAGGTCGATTACTAGGAGTAAGTCTTTTAGATTTTATACATGCTCTTTCTTCATACATTTATATATTCCCTATATTGATTGTCAGTGTTTTGTTTAAATAGCGCAAGTACTTTTGGGTTAGAGCGAAGCCAATGCTTGTAGCGAGAACACAGCCTTGCTGGTATATGTCTTGTGTAAATTGCAACAAAGTTACTCATGCAAATTTCGGAGATACTTTTGCCTGCATTTACTGCAAGTATCCTTCATCAAGAGCTATCCCTAGGTAATGTTAATAGTATATATATGCACTAGTACTATATGGTATACTTTACTATTTTCCTATGATTTATTAGATCTTCCAATAATGAATAATAACAAATCTATTCTCCATCATTATAGGGCAACTATCTATGTTCAGTTAGAGGATTCTACTGGAATACTAAATGCAATCGCAATTGGAAGCCCTGCTGAAATATTGTTGAAATCTAATGCTGAAAGTTTGATGAATAGCTCAAAATCGGTACATTATTGATTAATTTTTCCAGCCTACTGTTTTAAATATTATTACTTATCATAAAACTAATATAACACTTTCAGGGAACTATTGTAAATATTGAAGAATCAATGAATTCTGAAGAGCAGATATTTTACATAAAGGTTACACAGATAGAGTGCTGCTGAATACAAGTATGAAGTTGTGTTTGTCCTGGATCCATCCTTCAGTGTTCCTGAGACTTCAGAAGGAATAAGTACAAATGAAAAAGAAAACAATGTTGCATGCCTTGTTGACAACATCAATTATGACAATGAAAAGGTATCTCCACCGGCGAAACGATCTCTGTTTCGTCCTTCGACTGAACCAATAATTTCTACCATAAGTCCGGTAGCCAAATATTCAGAGACAGAAAAGCTTGTTTCAACAAATGCTCCTGTACCTAAGCATCCAGAAAAAAGAAAGCTTGAGTAATTATCGTTGGTTACATGCATACTCCAACCTAAAAGCTTAACTCAATGTTTTACTATCTCTATCTCACTGGTTTCAATCATCTTTTGTTCTTTTTTGTAGCATCAGTGACATAAAACCACTAGCTTTTGAACATGTACTTTTATGTTTCTGTAGTGGCAAAACATTTGTCAGACGGAAAACTCAATGTACAAAGGATGTAAACATGTTATGATGCTTTCAGTGTCAATAACAGGATGGAGTGTAAAAGACTTTTGCAATGTATACAATCACTTAACTTTTTGAATGTTATTATGTTTCCTTATTTCATATACTTTATTTCTATTTATTCTAGAAGTTTTAAATTAATAAAATCGTTAAACATTCATAACTTACAGAAAGGCATGCTTCAATGCAAAAACAACATTTAAATTTCAATCCATCAAAGAAAAGTAGAAGATTTCACTTAAGCTCTCATTTGACTCCTTAACCTTGATAAGAAGATAGCTTGTTCAATAATTCCAACATAAGGGTAAGAAACTTTGGATGAACATTGCAAATGGGTGTAAGTTTTGCTGCTACCCATGCAAAGTTTTTTGACTCCGCACAATCCGGAGATAACTCCGGATTGTGCGGAGTTCCTCGACTCCGGACAATCCGGAGTCATCTCCGGATAGTGCGGAGTTTCTCCACTCCGCACTATCCGGAGAAATGACTCCAGATTGTGCGGAGTTTCTCCACTCCGCACATTCTGGAGTGATCTCCGGATTGTGCGGAGTTTCTACACTCCGCACAATCCGAAGATTAGTCCGGATTATGCGGAGGTAATATATAGAGTTATGCTTTATTTTATTTTTCTTTTCTACTAATGTAATTAAATTTATTATTTAAAAATTATAAAATACCTTCGTATTTCTCAATTATATATACTCAATAAAAAAATATTTGAATAATAACTACATTATAAATATTTTAAAATGCCCTTTCATTTCCTACTTCGCAAGTTTGCCTGAAAATCTCTGTGTTTCACTCTCTCTCTGCCAAAGCATTCAAAAACCCACAGTAGCCCCTTGATTGCCTACTCCTTCATTCTCTACTCAGGCGACATTTCTTACTTCTTCACCCTCAGAAACCAGTGTTTCACTTTTGAAAAACTAAAAATTGTTGCTTGGCCTGTGTTTTACTACCTACAAAAGCAAAAGTGTCAAAGCAACTCTCAAGGTTTGTCTATTTTCTTTTATGTTGGGTGTAAGCTATTTTCAATTTTACTGTCTTTTTCCTTAATTGAATAGGTCATTTCCGGTTAAGGTTGTGGGAAATTTGAATTGGTGATGAAAGGGCTTGAATTTTTATGGCATTGAGAATTTTAGGGCAAAGTAATTCCTGACTTAATTGGACAATTTTCGTTATTTGGGTTGGTAATTTCCGTTTAGGGTTGTAAAAAATTTGACTTGTGAAGGTTAGTTAGTAATTTCCCTTATGCTAACATCATAATGATACACCAATAGAGACTATTCTCTATCACTATAATCTAAATCTGCATAATTGAACTCAAATTCATTATGCCCAACTGTAAATGTCTTGTGTTATTCAATGTACTTATTTAATGTTCTATAAATGTAATTGAGGTTTATATTGATCTATGAATTTCAATTGTATTAATCTGTATTTTCCATAAAGTACTGACTATACATAAAATAAATTCACTTTCAATATAGTTTCATATGGTAATTTACGATCTGTTCAAATCAGTTTCTTATAGTAAATTGAGATTTATTTACTGAGATGGACATTTTGTTCATTGCTAACCCTTTAGATATTTTTCACAAAATTTGTCACTCAAGAGATGAAATGTCAAGTGGTGAAACAGGAAATATTTTAAGAATAATTAATAGTTTTTTTTATTTGCAATATTTATATCTTGAAAAATATGTGTTTAAAAACAAACTTTTGTTTTATGCCAACATCTTTTATTGTGTTAGTTGAAATTAATTTTTTTTAAATAATGATCCAAATACTTTTTTTAGACTTCACTTACTGACTGAAAAATAATCCAAATTCAACATCAATATAAGCATGTAAAACAGCTCGTCCAAGTACTGAGACATAATCATTTCATTTGATGTCAATTAAATTTCTCAAATGATTTTTAATGCAAATTGATATATCACTACGACTATGGATAATATATACAGTTTTATTTTAGTCTCAATTTATAGTATTTGACTTTTGTACAAAAACAGTTATACATTTTCAATAACTACATTTTATTGATAACCTCTATAGATGTCTTTGGAATATATCATATCTCCATATCAATGGCTCTCTGCTACGATTACTCAGTATTCGAACCACGAATATGTTAAAAATTTTATAGAATGTATCACTCCTGATCAACGATCAGATTTAATGTGCACTAATTTTTTTGGATTCATATATGGGTTTATTCATAGAGCAGAAGATGACCAACAATTTAGCAGCAAATTGATTCATGAATTTATAATGAGGATCGTGAATTCAGGAAAAAACAATGAGATATGGGTAAAATTAGACAACTCTTTTGCACGTTTTGGAATGCAAGAATTTAGTCTTTTTACCGGTTTACCATGTCATGAAGTAACTGTAAATCTCAATTTCGACAAGAATAGACTTCGAAACCAGTACTTCAATGGTACAAAAAGAATCACCATGCGAATGCTTTCTGAAGTGTTTCATCTATGTGATGAAGAAGAAGATAAATTCAAACTTGAACTGGTAATGTTTGTAGAATGTGTTCTAAAACCTACTGGAAGACAAATTGACTACAGAACTCTAGGCATGGTTGAACATCTTGAACATTTCATTCAGTACCCATGGGGGCGAAAATCATATTTTGCTTTGTTAAACTCTTTACAACATTCACAGCTAGAAAGAATACACAAAATGCAAGAACAATACCGAAATGAATGTAAGTATTCATTAAATGGATATCCCCTTGCATTCCAGGTAATTTTCTTGTGTCTTTTTAATTTATCCTTTAATTTATTTATAGATAAATATGTAACGTTTCAAATATGTATTCACTTACAGTATTGGATTTATGAAACATTTCCCCAAATCGGACAAAAGTTTGGTCGCCGTAGAAATAAAACAGAAAAAGCCCCAAGAATGCACAAATGGAAACCAAATAAAATATTGACAGAGCAAATAGTTCAACAGTATTTGACTACTCAAGAGGTAAGTAAATTATCTAACTAAACTCTTATGTGATATCGTATATTATATATCTAATTAAATTCTTCATACTATTACTAAAAATTTAAACCAAAATATTTATATAGTTGAATACAATTACAAATCAATGTGCTTCCAATATTGGCACCTACTGAAGACGAATTGGAAACATTGTGGTATAGAACCCTTTCACTACCTCAAGACAATTACCACAACGTATTAGGTGGTATTGTTAACAGAGAACTAAACAACAACCCAGAGGTAACTCCAGAAGTAACTCCAGAAGCTGAAGATGACATTTCTAACTTCCCAAACCATCTTGATATTCCAACAATCCATACTACATTTGAACCAAGTCCAAGTTCTTCTTCTACTAACTACATAACTAGAGAAGAAATGGAACAAATGATGAATACATACAAGGAAGATATAGTGTCAGATATATGCAATAGACAAAACAACCGCTATGAAGCAATTATACAAAATCAAAAGGACCTATTTGAACAACACCAAAAATGGCATGAAGAGAAGTATCAACATCTCTCTGAACAACGAACACATTCACAACAACAACACTACGAAAGAATACAAGCTAACATGGAACAATATTTCGATAATGGCTTTACATCAATTAAATCTTTCATTAGAGAAGAAAATAGCAACATTCTGAGTAAACTATCTGAGTGGCAATCCAGCGGCCCTTCTGTCCATGAAAATATTCCAATCCAAAAACTTCCAGTACATGGTGTACAACCACACCATACTTCAACATCTCAACAATCCTTTCAACTTGAAACTCTATCTCCTACCACAAGAAGAGGCAAACAGAAAACCACAGAACCTCCACGCTATCCCTTAGAAGACTATCATATGGATGACTATAGAATACTCAGAGATTGGATACCACGTCATACATCCGAGTAAGAAATTAATTATTACTATATCAACATCATTCTTTTGCTTTGCAGTTAATTTATTTCATCCTCATTGAAATTATATTATGCAGTGCAATTTGGGAAGTTGGCAACAGTAACATGTATACAAGAGAGACATTGAGAAATTTGATGGATCAAACAAAAGATATCAGTATTGCGGTTAGTCAAAGATAATATAATATAATTTTTTCCATACTAAACGCATCTAACTTACATTTATTTATTGTATTAGATTGTCGATATGGAACTGAAATTACTCAGACAATTAATCAATGATGGTTCCACCCTTGTCTCTAAAGAATATGCAATCATGGACTTTGAATTCGCGGCAGAATGTGTTTATCATCGTGTATGGGTAGTAAATCCACAACGTGTTGAACCTTTGACCTTGACTCGCTTTAATGAATATCTAAATGGCAACCTAACAACTGCTGGTCATCCATGGACACAATGCAACTATATATTGATTCCAGTTTCCCATTCAACTAATACTTAGTATCTCTATGTTGTTAATCTACGCGAATGGAAATTTCAAATCTATGATTATAGCAACAATGAGCATACAGACCATGAAATGTTAGCAGATGCACACATAGTATATACTTATGTTGATGCATTATTATCCACTCCAACATTTCTCTCTGCTCGACGGGATCTCAGCATCCGCGGCCCAAAAAACCTCAAATTTGACATCATACCTTATTTATCTTGTGCCAACAATGGGTAAATACTTAAATACTATTCACAATCATCCTATTTCATTTAATTGCGCATTTCGAATACTATTTTAATCTAACAAAATATATTTTATTTTTTTTGCAGACCAAATTGCATACTATTCATACTTAAATTTATAGAATGTTTCATTTTGAACTATCCGTTAGAAACAGTCGACACAGAGAGAATAACCATATACAGACAGAAACTTGCAACTGATATTTGTTTTAATAAGTATTTCTTGCACCCTCAATCATCATAATATATCATTTTTTTCTCTTACAAAAAAAAACCATCCAACTAAAATCCCACACCCAGACAAAATCCAACTATAGCGAAAAGAAAAACCAACTAGGCAGTGAACTTAGAGCTATTTGACGTCATCAATATGGATCATGGGTATTATTTCATTACTTTTCCTTTTCCAAATGCATATTTATTTTTTAGTGTAACTTTTACTTGAATAGATTTGTGTATTTGTCCTTTGTGACTCTTTTCTTTTTAGTCTCTATTCACATCACTGATTTTGCAGTTTTATTAGCATATTGAATGTTAAGGTCATGTTTATACCACGGAAGACTTTTTGGCTACTAGAGAATTTTTCATATGTGACCTGAAATTTTATTTAAATACCATGAGCACGGTTGGCTAAGGTTATGAGCGACTTTTTTTCCTCAACATGTTTGGGTAAGCTCCCTTTTTTCTCATTTTTAATTAAACAAAATTTAATTGGCTCAAAATAAACTCTTACCTTATTACATACTTATTTTCGATTTTGCTCCATTAAACTTTGTACTTATTTTATATTTGTTTACTTACAAATAGACTTATAAGTGAACTTTTTTAAGCTTAACCATACAAGCTCTACGTAATAGATTTTCGGTGGTGATAATTTGAAGATTGATTTTAAGCATTTAAGAGCCATCTACTTGTTTTTCTCCCTTGACAAGTTTGGGCAATAGTTGATCCCTTCCATGCGTTATAAATGGAGGATTAAGTAACCAGAATGTGATTTTAGGTAGGATCAATGAATAATAACACATGGATCCATCTCACTTAAGTATTAATAGATCTTTTCATAATTAAATAAAGAAATGTGCGTATCATGCTCCAATGAAGTTTTCTTTTTCCTAACAAATTTTTTTGTTCCAAGTGTAGGATTTGGACTTTTGAAAAGTGTGAAACTATTATAATTAATGTGGTTGACACAATGTTATATGTAATGGGATCGTTAGGGACAATAGTGCATGTAAACGTGCACGTACAACCCATGATCTAATCTAGATGCTCAAAATTTTGAAGGATAAATATACAGCATGAAACTGAACACTTATTAGGACTAATAATATAGCATTTCTACTGCTGAGATTTATCTCGTTCTCATACAATATTTTTTTTATATATATAGTCATCATCTCATTTGTTATTTGTAGTTTTCCTTAATATTCTATTTCAAAGGTTTAAGTGCATGATGTTATTTTTCTTGGTCTCGTGAAATTAAAATCACATGCAAGGAAACAGTGCACTAAAGATACTCGAGAAAAGATTAGGAAGTAAAAACCCTAAGATACAACTCTTTGCATTGTTTGTAAGTATTTTTTGTTTTCCCTTCTCTCTTCCTCTTGGACATGGCCTCTTTGATACATTTACGAACACGAGAAATTTCTGTAACCTGATAATGCACCGAGTTCCCCTCCGAGGTATTCACTTTTAACATAGAATCTTTAAAATAATTATGTAAAATGACGATTTTTTCGCTGTAATATGCTTCTGCTTCAGTTTTATACAAGTATTTATAATGTTACATCGTATTGATTACAAATTTATCTTCTGCTAAATTCTAGGTTTTGCAGAATGACTCGAGGAAATATTTTACTGACAAATTTTCACGAGTGTAGATAAATTGTTGAAACAAGAGAGAATTAAGTGTATTCTCTAAACTTTTGGTGCTTTCAATTGGAAATTATTGAAATCTTAGACATCTATATGAAATTTGTAACGCCGTATATCGATGATATTGATTGAAGAGCCCAAAAGTTGATAAATAAGCATCATTTAAATAAGTAGTGTAGACTTTAAGGCATATCTTAGTTTTAATTCCACTTTAAAAATATTTGGGATTTTGATGCTCGTTATGGGTGTAGAAGCTATGTAGTTAATGGGGGTAAAATCATATGTTTAATAAAGAAAATTACCTTAGCTTTAACATTTTGTGATATGAGAAAGATGGACGATGTCGTGTTAATGCCGTTTACAAAGTAAATGTTAATGCTTCATAGTATATTAGATATTGTGATGTTCGATCTATTTGTCTATGAGTTTGTGCTTATATTATTTTAGTTTAGTAATTTATTGTAAAGATTGATGGCGTAAACTAAATTTGACTATCATAGCTTTGTCTCCTTATTGAAGTACCATGTTTAATGCAGACAAATTTGCAGCTGATTGCCAGCTGTTACTTGCAAAACAATCAGTCACATAGTGCATACTACATTTTGAAGGGTATGTTGTGACATGATCTTTTTTTTTCTAACTGGATCAAACCACTTGGTTTCACCCAAAAGAAGCACTCTTCTGTTGTCTAAGCATATTCCCTAGAAATTGATTTTTTATGTTATTTCTCTGCTTGCTTGAAGTGACGTTCACTTTTATTTTGCTTATCTCTATCTTTACTTATTTCAAGGAACACATGTGGCTCAATATTGCTACTTGTTTGCACTATCATGTTATCAGATGAATCTTCTGAATGAAGCTGAAGCAGCATTACGCCCCCCCTCCCTAACAAGTCCTCTGCAAAGGTATACCATATACCATATTTCATTGTTCTTTGACATTAGTTTTATGGCATGTATGAACTTCTTTAATATTTGTTTTATTGCCTTCATTCCAGTTTTAAACTATGTAATACTGTTTACCACTCTTCTTTTGCCTATAATGATCATCAGTTAATGTGTTCCTTTGTTGAAGTAGAGTGGTCATAGTTAGTTTCTCATAATTGCAGGTTCCAAATGAGGCTAATGGCCATTACCTTCTCAGCCTTATTTACAGGTTTCTATTTACTTTTTCCTTCTTCAACGCACTATTTTTACATGAGGTCACATGTGGTCCATCCTTCTATCATATTACTTAGTATCCTTCTATGATAAAAATGATTTGATGACTTTACTTCACCATTCTCCATTTCTTTGAAGAAAAAAAATATGTCGTAATCACCATAGGTTATTGTATATGGATTTGAGGGTGCACATCCATTTCCCCTTCCATCTGTGATGATTTCTCGAACAAACTATCAAAGTTGAGCTATGACTCAAAAAAAATAAGAACAATCAGCACATAAAGCCGATTATTTTCCAAATTTTTCTTAGTTTAACTTCAAAATACATCACACCCATTCCTCTATTTCATACTCCAAAAACCCATCAGCTTCTCCATCCCGATTCCTCAAATGGCTGCAAGAACCTTACATCCTTGTTCGAACACAGTAACCCACAAGATCCCATAAGTATTAAACTCAAATAAACGCCCGACTTTAACCCTTCTATGCTAACAAATTGTGGCGATCCAGTTGATTCCGGCGCAAGTATCTATTATTCTCTCTCTGTGTATGCAACAACTCTCTTTTAATATTTTTGCATGTTTCCAAATTCTGAATTTCTTTCTTGATTTTTTTTTTGTTTTTGTTTTTCTGATGTTAATTAGTGTGCGAATTAGATATGCAGTAATATATAAAACTTCCAAAATTTGTTCATGTGAAATCAACAAATTTCCTAAGATCATGTTCAAATTGATATTTGTTACAGAACTATAGATCATTTTTTTAATTGGAACCATATTTAGTTGAACTACGTGTACGCTAGGACAACTATGTTTTAAAGATTCAAATCCTCGTGTAAATATTTATAATTCTTCTATGTTAATATAATGGATTGGTTATAACCAATAAAATAAGTTCTTTATAATATCAATTGGCGTGGACATTTTATCTTGCCTTTCAGTCATCAAATCCACTTTGTATTTTGTTAATCAGCATTTGTCGTGTTTAAGCGTATTTAGTTCAATCTCTTCACCAGATTAGTGGCAACAAGAACTCATACCAGAAGGGGGGAGAACTCCTCAAGGGCAAACAATATTTGTTCGCGATTTTGATAAATATGCTGGTGAAAGCAAGGCTTGTGTAGCACATACATTTTATTTCTCCATTATGTGAGATTAATTTTTTTTTAATATCCTCTGTTGGTGAATTTTTTTTGCTGAATCTGAACATCTGAATTGCAGGTTAGGAATGCTCCAGAAAATCATTTTGGTTCCTGTGGTGAAATGACAAGAGTTTCCATTCCAAAAGATCAAGATGGTGGTGTTAAAGGGTTTGTAGTTTGTTACTGTTTGAGTTCAATTGAAGTGTTATACATTAAAATATCATATCTCTGTTAGTTAGTTAATAACAACACAACAGACTTTGAGACTCATGCCTTCTATTCTACATTTTTTTCCGATGACCAATTCATTATGATTCCTATCACAGGATAGCATATATTGATTTTAAGGAAAGTGATGCCTTCAACAAAGCTCTAGAACTTCATGGATCTGAATTCAGGGAGAGTTCCTTGTCAGTGGAAGAGGCTAAGCCAAGAGGTAATAGTAATGGTAGTGGCAGGACTAGTGGACAGGACAGTGGTAGTCGTTTTCAACGCCGACGTGGACGTCGCCGCAATGGTGATGGTTGCTTTGGAGGTGCAACGTCGAACTCCTGGGAAGCCAAGCATGTTTACTGCCGGTATGTACTTCCTGTTCCGTTCTATAGACTCTTGACAATATACACTTCACCTGCACTAAATATTTTTCTTTAATATTTCTTGAAGTTACAAAATTATGTATACTTTTGTATGCTTATCAATTTATATTATCGCCTCGAGTAACTCTACTCATCTAGACGAATCAACATCAGTTTATGTGGCAGTGAGACATTGTCTAATGAAGAAAATTGATTTCTGATTTCATTGTACAATAGCCTCTCTAGCACATAGCCGGGAAACAATCGTCACTCTAGATGAATACATTATTCCATATAGTCAAAATATTTGAAGTGAGTTGATGCTGATTTTCTTGGTAAAAAGAAGTTGACTCTTTTTTCCAAAATAATAATTTTAATATCGTAATTTAATTCAACTCGCTATATTAATATGATTATGATTGTAAGAATTTTCAACTTTCTCTATGATTTATATGCTTCATTACCTAAAAATTAAAAAAATTAGATCTACCCATCATTTTACAATAAATAACTAATAGCATTTTTAATTGGAGTTGTGAAAAAATATTTAAATTTCTTAGCTTTTGCATATCAACCTCGTATGTGATATAAATGTCTTATTTGGTAACAAAGTTATTTATTTGTGTAAAATTTGGTGTATGCCTAACAATTTTGGAACTAATGTTCACAGGTGCAGCGAAGAAAACCACATTTGGTGACGATTAGGCATACATACTTGACTCGACGAAGAGTTGCTTTCAATCCCTAATAGAAGTCATAAATCTGTGTTCTGATCATACTTTTTTATTTAAATAACGTAATATTTTATTATGTTGAAGATGTTGAAAGAATTCACATTTATGCCTTCGTTGTTATTTTTAATTTAATGAAATTATAATCATTTTAGCCCCTCATTTTGGCTTCATATACCCTCATTTTGATAAACATAGAAAGGATAATTTTGCTTTTTAACTCTACGCTATTAAATACTCAATTAAACTATAACACGTGCATCGCACGTGCATGCACTAGTGTTTAGAAAAAGTGACACTAAAAAAAAATGTCAAAACGTTTAGAAAAGTGAAAAAAAATTAAAAAAAAAAATAAACTGCAAAAATTCGAAAAAGTGCAAGATATGATTTTTCATGAACAATGCAGCGTAAGCTTCAAATTAATGCATCAAAACTCCAGATTACAGTTTCATAAGTTTGGAAGTGGAATCCTAACCTCTGCTAAAGCCTTATTCTCAACAAATTGCGTGTGCGCCCTTTTCGTGAATCCATTTGATTTAGTCATGATTGTAATCCCAAAGGTAAAACAATCAATCCAAGAGACAAATTGCCTGCCATATAGATTTATATCAGAACGTATAGAATGCCTCCACACAATCAAAATTAAGCTATCTAGAGGAAATAAACTTAAAGTTGTGTTTTCAATAAATTGAGAGTTCAACTTATTTATGTCATAAGATTTTGCAATTCTTTATGGTCCAACCGTTACCAAATGTATCCCTCGTTTCTTGGTTCAAACACTGGTAATTGAAGAAAACTTGTCCTCTTGTTTCGTGGTTCAAAACCCATTGCATAGGGATTCTTGATTTAGCCTTAGAGTAAATCAAAAATTCTCTTTATATTCCTGCTAATTAAAAGCTTAGCTGTGAAAAAAGTGAGTAGTAGTATGAAGAAGATGGGTTAGGCTGAAATTAGAGTTTTATAGGCTTTGGTGGGGGGGCGGGGGGTGTGCTCGCCTCTCTCTGTTTAAAGTGATGGAACTTGTAATGTTGAATGACAAAGACTTTTGGGATAAGCAGCAAATATTACATAACGAGAAGAAAGAGGAGAAGAGTGAGAAGTAGCAACAGCAGAAAAAAGTCAATCTCTGAAAATAAGCAAAAGTTGTTTTAAAAAATGTTGGAACAAGAAAAGAAAAACAAGGGTCTGAGTCTAGATCCTTTGAAAAATCCTCATCTTTATCCTAACCAGAACCAAGTAGTTAGAATCTCAAGAAATGTAGAAGAAGAGAGAGAAAAAAACTACCACCGTCGCCGCCACCAGGAGGAAGAACAACCACAACCAGTAGCGACGCCGCCGTCTCATGGCCATCACCAACTCCATCAGTCTTTAGAGTTTTTCTAGCAAAATCAGCCATCAATCTTTGGAAGTTTAGAAGAATTATTGGTGACTATAGATTGTATGTGGTTTAGAGATTTGAGGGATTTTGTAACGTATTAATTAAGTTTTTAAATATTTTAATTAGTTAATAGGGTATTAATCAAATAAGTTAAATTTTTAGGGTATAAGGCCCAATTTTCCCTAATAACTAAGCCACCCGATC